>CM031601.1:7459809-7469809 GCA_018398815.1 Conus ventricosus
CGGTAGCCGACTGCGCCCAAATCACCGTGCACTACCCACCTCCTGCGGCTTGCTCGCTTCAATCGATGCTTCAGACGACCTTCCACAACAGACACGACTCGCGCATTTTGTCACCCTCGCGCGCAGTCACTCTAGTTTCATGCCAACATAGGAAGCACCACCTTTTGAGAGAGAGAGAGAGAGAGAGAGAGCGAGAGCGAGAGGCTGGAAGCAGACAGAGAGAAAGAAAAGACGTGGGAAGGAGGGAAGAGAGGAATAGGGAAAGGGGAGGGGGGGGGGGAGGAGTCAGGTAGGGCGGAGGGACAAAAAAAGAGGAAGGTCGGGGAAGGGGAAGAGGGGGAGGTGGGGGGGGGGGGGGGGGGAGGGAGGTGACCACAGGAAGAGTGCTGGAGACAAGGAAGTGGGGAAGCGGGTGACAACATTCATTCCCCAGCGACATTTGGAGTGCGGTGGCGCAGGGCGGTGCGACAACACGATGTTCAATTATTCATTTCCCTATTATTCCCCAGTTGCCGACTTCCCTCTTTGTTGAAATCAGAAGCGTCAGGCTGGCTGTACATTACATAAGAGAGAAGGCAGGGAGCCGTGAAGCGTATGTAGACAGAAGGGTATGCATCATGCGCCTGCCTCGTTTACACAAATTCAATTTGCCTCTGCTGCCAGGTAGGGTCGGTCCGACGCATTAGGAGAATGGATTTTCAAGAAGCGTTTGATTCAATTAGTCTGCCCGGACGTAGATATCAAGCACTCTTTCCTCGCGTACTCTGGGGGATTTGATGGCTCGGTCATATTTCCCTGAACAGATGCAGGTTGTAATTCACAGGAAATGCAGTTATGAAGAACTCACCCACTGTAAAAAAAAAAAGAAAAAAAAAAAGAAAAGAAAAAAAAAGTAAAAAAAAGAAAGAAAAAAAAATAAATAAAGGTTTTAGGGCTGACCTTGTCTTCGATTTAACGGCACCGGAAAGCGATGTTTGCGAGACGTGGACAAGATCCATAGAAGATGAAGAAAAAAAAGAAGTCTTCGTGACTCACGTCTTAAGTGACAACAATGAATGACTGAGGGCACGAAAGGAGGAAAAATGTTCTGTCGCAAAATATGGGGAACAGACAAGAAAAAGAGAGAGAGAGAGAGAGAGAGAGAGAGAGAGAGAGAGAGAGAAGAGAGAGAGAGAGAGGAGAGAGAAATACGGACGGCAGTTTTGTATATCTTTTCAACATTTCCACCACTATTTGTTTCCCCGGTGGACTCGTTAGCTGCTAATTCGGATTCATTCGTTTTTGTGTAAAACTATTTTTTTTTTTTTCTTTTTTTGTTTTCATCCAAGGAATTGACACTAAAATGTAAACAGACGATAATGGTCAGCGCGCTTGATCTGAATACTGCCACAGCCTTCTATAGCCAGATGAACGGAAGGCAATTTGGGAGAAAGATGGGTGAGGTAGTGTGAGGGTCTGTCAGTTTCCCAATGAAGATACAATTCCACGGGTTACTACAGATGTCCAGCCTTCTACGTGGAATCAAGAGCTACGCACTAACAGCGGATCCCAACGAAACCCAAAAAAGGGTTTTAGAGGATTTTGTCCGCATCTGGACCACAGCACGTGAGACACACTCAAGGCAGCAAGAAAACACGGGCACACGCTAGTGTCTGTCATCACAGTTGTCAAACGTCACGCACCTGCCCCGGCTACTATCACCTGGCTCGCCACCACCTGCTGTCCAAGACCAGCTTACTTTTATGAATGACAAACGATCAAATGAAAAGGAACAACATTGATATGGATCCACGTGCGTTGTTTCGTGTGGCATACGACAGGGAGCTAGCTAGATAACGGATCGTTTTACTTCTCGGGTGTCTGTCACGGAAAGGTAACAGGTAATGGCTGCTCCGGGTATGAAATAACCGTAATACAGTTGACATCATTCGGCTAATGGCGTAGTTGACACATAACCAATGTATTATTGAAACACACACACACACACACACACACACACACACACACACGCACGCAACGCACGCACGCATGCACGCACAGAGAGAGAGAGAGAGAAGAGAGAGAGAAGAGGAGAGAGAGAAAAAGAGAGAGAGAGAGAGAGAGAGAGACTCAAGACTCAAGACTCAAAAACTTTATTACTCAAGGATAGAGATTTTAGGCAGTGCCTATTCTTCCAATCTGTCCTTGCTATTCTACAGCATTCAACTAAACAGATTGCACATATTAATAATGACAGAAACAATGAAAAAATATACAACATTATAATATTAACAATAACAATAGTAATAAGAATAATACTTATTTAAAAAAAAAAAAAAAAAAAAATCCATTACAAAAATTACACAAACACAATCAGACACATACAGAGAGAGAGAGAGAGAGAGAGAGAGAGAGAGAGAGAGAGAGAGAGAGAGAGAGAGAGAGAGAGAGAGAGAGAGAGCTGTTTTTTTCTTTTGACTTCTTTCCTGTAATAATCGCCTTACTTTCCGACGCCAAGCAGATGATAAGGGCTGGAGGTCAAAAAAGGGAAAAAATTTCAAATCGCAGACTGCACTTAAATTTTGCCAGCGCACCATAAATAGCACGTGGACCGGTCAAAACTGAGCGCCGCGTCTTGCCAGTCGCCAGTGCCGGCAACAAACTGTCACCACCGGTAAATCAATACAGGGGTGGACGTTCATCACTTTGAACACACACACAGACACACAGACACAGACACAGAGACACAGACACACACACACAGACACACAGACACAGACACAGACACACACACACACACACACACACACACACAGACCCCACACACACACACACACACACACACACACACACACACACACCACACACACAAGTGAACGTTCATCATTGTGAGCAGACACAGACATAGACATAGACACACATACATACACACAGACAGACAGATACACACACACACACACACTCTCTCTCTCTCTCTCTCTCTCTCTCTCTCTCTCTCTAATATCACTTAAAGTGAAAAGACATTGAATTAAAGAACGAACACTGACAGACAGTCACACATTGACAGACAGACAGACAGACAGACAGACAGACAGACAGACACACACACAAACAAACACACACACACACACACATACACACACACACACACACACACACAAACACACACCACACACACACACACACACACACACACACACACACACACACACACACACACAGGCATTCACACACACACACAGGCATTCACACCCCACACACACACAGACCCCACACACACACACACACCCACACACACAACACACCACACACACAACACACACGCACACAACAAGAGACGGAGATTGAAAAAAGCGGAGCGAGAGCGAAGCAGACAGAGAAAGAAAAGACGTGGGAAGAGGAAGAGAGAATAGGGAAAGGGAGGGGGGGGAGATCAGGTAGGCGGAGGGACAAAAAAAGAGGAAGGTCGGGAAGGGAAGAGGAGGGGTGGGGGGGGGGGGGGGGGGGGAGGTGACCACAGGAAGAGTGCTGGAGACAAGGAAGTGGGAAGCGGTGACAACATTCATTCCCCCAGCACATTTTGGAGTGGCGGTGCGCGGGCGGCGACAACACGATGTCAATTATTCATTTCCCTATTATTCCCCAGTTGCCGACTTCCCTCTTTGTTGAAATCAGAAGCGTCAGGCTGGCTGTACATTACATAAGAGAGAAGGCAGGAGCCGTGACAGCGTAATGTAGACAGAAGGGTATGCATCATGCGCCTGCCTCGTTACACAAAATTCAATTTGCCTCTGCTGCCAGGTAGGTCGGTCCGACGCATTAGGAAATGGATTTTCAAGAAGCGTTTGATTCAATTAGTCTGCCCGACGTAGATATCAAGCACTCTTTCCTCGCGTACTCTGGGGATTTGATGCTCGGTCATATTTCCCTGAACAGATGCAGGTTGTAATTCACAGGAAATGCAGTTATGACGAACTCACCCACTGTAAAAAAAAAAAAAAAAAAAAAAGAAAAAAAAGTAAAAAAAAAGAAAGAAAAAAAAATAAATAAAGGTTTTAGGGCTGACCTTGTCTCGATTTAACGCACCGGAAAGCGATGTTTGCGAGACGTGGACAAGAACCATTAGAAGATGGAGAAAAAAAAGAATCTTCGTGACTCACGTCTTAAGTGACAACAATGAATGACTGAGGGCACGAAAGGAGGAAAAATGTTCTGTCGCAAAATATGGGAACAGACAAGAAGACAGGCAGAGAGAGAGAGAGAGAGAGAAGAGAGAGAAGAGAGAGAGAGAGAGAGAGAGAGAGAGAGAATACGGACGGCAGTTTTTGTATATCATTTCAACATTTCCACCACTATTTGTTTCCCCGGTGGACTCGTTAGCTGCTAATTCGGATTCAATTCGTTTTTGTGTAAAATTTTTTTTTTTTTCTTTTTTGGTTTTCATCCAAGGAATTGACACTAAAATGTAAACAGACGATAATGGTCAGCGCGCTTGATCTGAATACTGCCACAGCCTTCTATAGCCAGATGACGGAAGGCAATTTGGGAGAAAGATGGTGAGGGTAGTGTGAGGGTCTGTCAGTTTCCCAATGAAGATACAATCCACGGGTTACTACAGATGTCCAGCCTTCTACTGAATCAAGAGCTACGCACTAACAGCGGATCCCAACGAAACCCAACAAAGGTTTTAGAGGATTTTGTCCGCATCTGGACCACAGCACGTGAGACACACTCAGGCAGCAAGAAAACACGGGCACACGCTAGTGTCTGTCATCACAGTTGTCAAACGTCACGCACCTGCCCCGGCTACTATCACCTGGCTCGCCACCACCTGCTGTCCAAGACCACTTACTTTTATGAATGACAAACGATCAAATGAAAAGGAACAACATTGATATGGATCCACGTGCGTTGTTTCGTGTGGCATACGACAGGGAGCTAGCTAGATAACGGATCGTTTTTACTTCCTCGGGTGTCTGTCACGGAAAGGTAACAGGTATTGGCTGCTCCGGGCATGAACTAACCGTAATACAGTTGACACATTCGGCTAATGGCGTAGTTGACACATAACCAATGTATTATTGAACACACACACACACAACACACACACACACACACACACGCACGACACGCACGCACGCATGCACGCACAGAGAGAGAGAGAGAGAGAGAGAGAGAGAAGAGAGAGAGAGAGAGAGAGAGAGAGACTCAAGACTCAAGACTCAAAAACTTATTACTCAAGGATAGAGATTTTAGGCAGTGCCTATTCTTCCAATCTGTCCTTGCTAATCTACAGCATTCAACTAAACAGATTGCACATATTAATAATGACAGAAACAATGAAAAATATAGCAACATTATAATATAACAATAACAATAGTAATAAGAATAATACTTATTTAAAAAAAAAAAAAAATCCATTACAAAATTACACAAACACAATCAGACAGAGAGAGAGAGAGAGAGAGAGAAGAGAGAGAGAGAGAGGAGAGAGAGAGAGAGAGAGAGAGAGAGAGAGCTGTTTTTTTCTTTTGACTTCTTTCCTGTAATAATCGCCTTACTTTCCGACGCCAAGCAGATGATAAGGGCTGGAGGTCAAAAAGGAAATAATTTCAAATCGCAGACTGCACTTAAATTTTGCCAGCGCACCATAAATAGCACGTGGACCGGTCAATACTGAGCGCCGCGTCTTGCCAGTCGCCAGTGCCGGCAACAAACTGTCACCACCGTAAATCAATACAGGGTGGACGTTCATCACTTTGAACACACACACAGACACACAGACACAGACACAGACACAGAGACACAGACACACACACACAGACACACAGACACAGACACAGACACACACACACACACACACACACACAACACACACACACACACACACACACACACACACACACACACACAAGTGAACGTTCATCATTGTGAGCAGACACAGACATAGACATAGACACACATACAGACACACAGACAGACAGATACACACACACACACACACACACACACTCTCTCTCTCTCTCTCTCCTCTCTCTCTCTCTCTAATATCACTTAAAGTGAAAAGACATTGAATTAAAGAACGAACACTGACAGACAGTCACACATTGACAGACAGACAGACAGACAGACAGACAGACACACACACAACCAAACACACACACACACAAGATGATTCGGTGGGGACCAGTCGGACAGAAAGGTCACACTTGTGTGAAGTTTCCTTATACCCTAAGGATCAAATTAAGAGATGGAGCCACTACGTACATGTTTTTTGTTTGTGGTCAACGTGGTACGTCTTTGCTAGGCATCATCCGCGAAGTCATACAGCAATAGTACTTCCCAAAATTTTTGTCACTACTGCAAAAATAGAGTCATTTTAGGGATTTTGAAGTTTATGAATCACATATGGTAGAAGCAGTGTCACCAATGCGTCTATTTGTTGCATTTGCATTTGCACAGTGCTGTGCAACCAAGTCCAGCCTGTGCACAAGAGCATCTGCCCGAACATCCGCGATCACTCTTACAGCCGCAGGATACTAGCTCTCTACAGGCCTCAGAGACCATTGGAGAAGTGTCCATACAGGCATCCATGTACTGGTGTCTGAGTCCAGTTTCCAGCCCCAGCTTTCTGGAGAAGGAGCTTGCTGCTTTGGCTGACATGATGTAGCCCAGATGCCTGCCTGGTAAGCAGCGCGCTTTGGTGTGCTGCAGCAAAGCGTTTTGAGTTGGGGAATGGTTTCCATTGACCTGTTCCTCTGACAGAACAGCTCCCTGCGTGCTTCATTAACCGAGTCCAGTGAACTGGTTTTGTCGTACAAGACAACAGTATAGCGTTCTAGCAGTTTGAAGGCTTCTGTGTCAATGTCCATTTCAGCGAAGGGATCTTCTGTCATGACCGTGAAGGCTTTGGTAACCTCAGGGAATGATTTCCATGACTCAAATGCTGTCCTTCTTCTTCCCTCTTCCATAAAAGGAAGACACAGTATCACACCCAGTGTAGCTATGAAATCCAGGCAGTGCTAAGCATTTCTCTTCTCCAAGAGCCTGGGCGATGGTGTTGATGTGAAAGTATGTGAACTTTTGCCAACTCCAAAAGCTACCCATATGTCCATATCTCGGCAAGTGCTTTTCAGGAAGTGAAACTTTCCAAGCAGGATCACGATGACGTCAGTATCCACTGTTCTTACCAAGCATGTACAGCACCCATTCTGGAGGGCATCCTGGATATGGAGTATCATCCTTGTGTCTGCCTCTTCGTGGTCACATTCAGGCATGGTGTGGTTTGAGCCATTAGCCAAAGTTGCCTTGCCATATGTGACGAACACTTCTTTCTCTGGGAGAAACTCACTCTCTGCTACTCTTTGTGCTAGGAACTCAAACAACTCTTGCTATTGTCTGGATCTCTCAAGAAGTCATGCCACTTTGCTGGAATCCTGTTCTGACTTGCAACCTTTCTTCGTGTGCCTTTCCCTCTCCTTTCTCTGGTGGACTCTTTGATGCTGCTTTTTGAGTACCTGTCCCAGACAACATCCAGTCTTATGCCACTTTCCAGCTGTTCTTCAAGTAGGGGAGAAAAACGACATCTGCATATTCTCCAAATGTTGTAACTCCATTGGTTGACAAGAAATGTACGACTGCAGCACCATCTAGCACTTTCACATCAAAGTTGCTTGGAGGCTCTGTCTCCAAAACAGAGGTCTCCAGGGAAGCCAGATTTCAGGCTCAACTTCAAGCACTTTGACTTCAGCACAGCTGTCAGGATCCTCCAGCTCTACAGTACTCGGCAGACACTCTTCAAGTTCAACATCATAGGAATCCTCCATGTCAAGAACACTTGAACTCTCTCCTCAACAGTCTTGACGAGGCAAGTCACAGGTCTGATTTCGTCCCAAAGCGTAGTCTGTCTCTGTCAGAGAGAGCAGGAGGACAAGGATGGTTTTCGTGCATGAAGAAGGTATCCATGTCAGTTTCTCTGTGCTGCGCTATGACATACAGTCGAGAGAAAAGATTCACATCAGTCTTCAGTGTCGCAATCTTGTCAGCTTGCTTGGTCTTCTGTTTAGGACCAGAGGACCTGAACAGTGGCAGCGAATTTCTTTTGATTGAGCTGTGAATAGACCGGCTGCGATCCACCAAGACGGTCTGTCTGTAATCCTCATACTGCTGTCTGCCAAGTGCTTCCACGTTGCGGACAGTGTTGACAACAATTCACTCATGACATCACAGGTGTCCAAAGTTAGAAGTTCTGGAGAGTCATTCATGAAAGGATTGCCCATTTCACTGATGGTCTGTGCAAGATTGACAGCATGCTGTCTGAAATTCTTCTGGAAAGCCAGCCCCTCTTCATGGTGGCAGTGATCATCACAGTCATCACTACAAATGTCTTCTTCGAACTCTTTCACAATTCTAGCTTGCTCTGGACCAGCAAGCATCCATTTTCTGAAGCAGATGGTTTTCTGTAAGCCCAAGGCACCACCACAACCTTTCACCCTGGCATTGTTTTGTTCGTGGCTTGATCGATCGCATAGCCGAAAACCTGTTGGTTGTTTTGGAAAGGACCCAGAGTCCATGACGTATGAACTCTTCCAGGATGGAAGGTGGGAGGCTTTCCATGTCTCGGATGTGGACAGGTATCCATCGAGCGTAGTGATAATGATCCAATGCAAAGTACCAAGCTACCAAGGCTTTCAGGATCCACATACATCACAAAATTTTCTTCACGATGACTCTGATGAAGATGAGCCCAAAGTTCAAGGTGAGGATTGTGTCCCAATACTGGAACATTGGACTTCTGCTTATCATGTCTTGTCTCCACGCTTCTCTCTTACTTCATCATCTGGGGCAAGCCTGTCTTGGTGAAAGCTTCTTTCTGAAGTTTGGCCAAAGCCAAGGCACTGATCTGGTGTGCTTGTCTGTTCTGGTAATATGGAAACACTTCAGAACGAGTCTGCTGTGCCAGACGATGCAACGCCTGCCTTTGTAAGTGCCACTGTCCAGCCTGAGCCCTCAAAGTAATCACCAAATATCTTCCAAGTTGCTTGCTCCACATGAAGCCTCCAAACATAATGACGAATTTGTCTTCCCCATGTGTCTTCGGCCAGGTCCATTGTATACACTTTGCTAGAGCAAATAATGGAGCATCCATTGTTACCACAGGAATTTGGCCTGGGTTAAGGAAGACTATTGCTTGTTTGAGAACATGTAAGCCATGCTTTAGCATGGCAGCAGTTGCTGCTTTTTCATAGAAGAGTGGCAAGAGTTGAGTGAGTGCCTTCTGACCTCTTCCAGTTTTGCACCATCCTGCTGTGATGCGTGAAAGGCTGACCAGGCAACTGTATCACCTTTTATAAGTTTGTCTTTATCAAAGAGTTCCATGGCAGTAGATAACCACTGTTCTTCTTCTTTCTTTGCTGCCACAAGGTCTCCAATGATTGCTCTGGTCACATTAGCCGTTCTGGCACTTCCACTTTCGACTCATTGAGTGCAACAGCAGGCACAGTTGTGAACGTTTCTGGTAATGCACAGCTCTTCTTCTCATTGTCTGGAGGTAGAGTGATTGGTTCTTGGTTTTGACCCATGTTTGATGTGGTAGGAGACTGAAACAAACTCAAGCTTGTTCCATGGAATGAACCTTTGGCTGTAGTGCTTGATGGATTGTGATCCAAATTGTCCATAGCACCTACAGTGAACAAGTGCCCCCGCAGCTGTGATGGACAGACAACGCCATCTTTCAAAGCACGCTGACAAACAGCACCAGCCAGCTGATCCTCCAACTGCACAATGCGGTCATAGCATGGTGACAAACAGCACCAGCCAGCTGATCCTCCAACTGCACACTGCGGTCATAGCATGGTGACAAACAGCACCAGCCAGCTGATCCTCCAACTGCACAATGCGGTCATAGCATGGTGACAGACAGCACCAGCCAGCTGATCCTCCAACTGCACAATGCGTCATAGCATGGTGACAGACAGCACCAGCCAGCTGATCCTCCAACTGCACACTGCGGTCATAGCAT
>CM031601.1:7477309-7494809 GCA_018398815.1 Conus ventricosus
CCCACCCCCCGACTTTCCCCACCCCAGTGCCGCCCCCCC
This sequence comes from Conus ventricosus, assembly GCA_018398815.1. Taxonomy (NCBI): domain Eukaryota; kingdom Metazoa; phylum Mollusca; class Gastropoda; order Neogastropoda; family Conidae; genus Conus; species Conus ventricosus. Next base: position 7,477,349 of record CM031601.1, read on the forward strand.
CCATCCCAATAACACTTTACTGTCCCTACCCCCCGACAGTCCCCAAAACCGGGGCCCCCCCCCCCCCCCGATCGCAATAACACTTTACTGTCCCAAAACCCCCGCCAGCCCCCACACCGGGGCCCCCCCCCCCCTACCCCCGACATCCCCAAAACCAGTGCCCCCCCCCCCCATCCCAAAAACATTTTTACTACCCCCAACCCCCGCAGTCCCAAACACCAGTGCCCCCCCCCCCCCCCCCTCCCAAAACACTTTTTTTTCCCCCAAAACCGGACATTTCCCCACCCAGGGCCCCCCCCCCCACCCCAAATAAACACTTTTTTTTTCCCCCCACCCCCGACATTTCCCCCACACCATGCCCCCCCCCCCCATCCCAAATAACACTTCTGCCCCCACCCCCCGACATTCCCCACACCAGGGCCCCCCCCCCCCATCCCAAACGCCTTTATTTCGCCCCCCCCCCGACAGCCCCACACCAGTGCCCCCCCCCCCCCCCCCCATCCCAAAACACTTCTCTGTCCCCACCCCCGACATTCCCCACACCAGTGCCCCCCCCACCCCAATAGCCTTTTACTGCCCCCCAACCCCCGAATTCCCCACACCAGGGGTTCCCCCCCCCCCACCCCAAAAAACATTTTAACTGTCCCCACCCTCGAACCCCCAACCATGCCCCCCCCCCATCCCAATAACCTTTACTGTCCCCCCCCCCCACGGGGCCCCCCACCCGGGGGCCCCCCCCCCCATCCCAATAAAAATTTAAACTGCCCACCACCCCGACAGTCCCCACACCAGGGCCCCCCCCCCCCCCCCACCCAATAAAATTTTAAAACTTTTCCCCCCCCCCGAAAGTCCCCACCCCAGTGCCCCCCCCCCCATCCCAATACCTTTACTTCCCCACCCCCGACGTCCCCACACCAGGCCCCCCCACCCAATAGCACTTTACTGTCCCCCCCCCCCGACAGCCCCCCACCCCAAATGCCCCCCCCCCCCCCCCCCAAAAACACTTTACTGTCCCCACCCCCACACCCCCCACACCATTTCCCCCCCCCCCCCCAAACCCAAAAAATTTTTAAACTGTCCCCCCCCCCCGCGTCCCCCACACCAGTGCCCCCCCCACCCCAAATTTAGCACTTTACGTCCCCACCCCCCCCGTCCCCACACCAGTGCCCCCCCCCCCCCCCCCCCCCACCCCAATAACATTTTAAAACCCCTGTCCCCAAAACCCCCGACAGTCCCCACATCAGTCCCCCCCCCCTCCCACCCAAAAAAACACTTACTGTCCCCCCCCCGACATTCCCCACCCCAGTCCCCCCCCCCCCCCCCCCCTCCCCTTTCCCAATAACCCCTTCACTGTCCCCGTCCCCCCGACAGCCCCTAAAACCAGTGCCGCCCCCCCCCCCCCCACCCAAATTAACCCCTTTCACTGCCCCACCCCCGACTTTCCCCCCACCCCCAGTGCCCCCCCCCCCCCCCCCCCCCGAAACCCCTAATAACACTTCACTGTCCACTCCCCCCGACAGCCCCTACACCAGTCCCCCCCCCCCCCCCCCAACCCAATAACCCTTCAACTGCCCCCCACCCCCGAAATTCCCCACACCAGGGGCCCCCCCCCCCCCCCCCCACCCAAAACACTTAAATGCCCCCCGCCCCCCCCGAAAAACCCCCACCCCCGTGCCCCCCCCCCCCCCCCCATCCCAATAACACTTTCCTGTCCCCCCCCCCGACACCCCCCCACCCATCCCCCCCCCCCCCCACCCCCAATAAAAATTTACTGCCCCACCCCCAAAAGGGCCCCACCCCAGCCCCCCCCCCCCCCCCCATCCCAATAACACTTTACTGTCCCCACCCCCGACAGCCCCCACCCCAGTGCCCCCCCCCCCCCACCCCAATAACACTTTACTTCCCAAACCCCCCGACAGCCCCCACCCCGGGTCCCCCCCCCCCCCCCCTTTTCCCAAAACATTTAAACGCCCCCCACCCCCGACTTTTCCCCAAAAACCAGTGCCCCCCCCCCCCCCACCCCAATAACATTTAAACTGTCCCCACCCCCACGCCCCCCACACCAGCCCCCCCCCCCCCCCCCCCCCATCCAATAACACTTTACGGGCCCAACCCCCGACATTCCCACACCAGGGGCCCCCCCCCCCCAAATCCCAAAAACCCTTTACTGTCCCCCCCCCCCGACATTTCCCCACACCATGCCCCCCCCATCCCAATAACACTTTACTGCCCCCCACCCCCCGACAGTCCCCACACCAGTGCCCCCCCCCCCCCCCCCACCCCAATAACATTTTACTGTCCCCACCCCCGACTTTTCCCCACACCAGGGGCCCCCCCCCCCACCCCCACCCCCAATAACATTTTAACCTCCCCACCCCCGACTTTCCCTCACACCAGTCCCCCCCCCCCCATCCCAATAAAAATTTACTGTCCCCACCCCCGAAAGTCCCCACCCCCAGTGCCCCCCCCCCCCCACCCAAAAACCCCAACTTCACTGTCCCCACCCCCAAATTTCCCCACACCAGTGCCCCCCCCTCCCCCCACCCAAAAACATTTCACGTCCCCCCCCCCCGACAGTCCCCACCCCCGTGCCCCCCCCATCCCAATAACACTTTACTGCCCCCCCCCACCCCCCTTCCCCCCCCACCCAGTCCCCCCCCCCCCCCAACCCCAATAAAACTTAAACTGCCCCCAACCCCCGACGCCCCACACCATCCCCCCCCCCCCCCCCCCCTTCCCAATAACCTTCACTGCCCCCCCCCCCGACACCCCCCCACACCAGTCCCCCCCATCCCAATACCCACTTTACTGTCCCCCCCACCGACATTCCCCACACCATCCCCCCATCCCAAACACTTTACCGCCAATTTCAAAAACCCGCACAACACAAAAATTTTTAATGGCTATGGCGACAGCAAGGCAAAGGGGAGCGAGCGAGAGAGCGGAGAGAGGGAGAGAGAGTATGTATGTGGGGGTTGTTTGTGTGTGTTTTGTGTGTGTTTTGGTGTGTGTGTGTGAGAGAGAGAAAAGGAGAGAGAAGAGGGGAGAGAAGGGGAAGAGTGTGTTTATATAATATACACCTCCTCTAAAAGTATAAATAATATATGTATATATATAAAAATAATATATACTATATGGGGAAAAGAGAAAGAGAGAGAAGAAGAGAGAAGAGAGAGAGAGAGAGAGAGAGAAAGAAACAGAAAGAGAGACAGAGACAGAGAGAGCAAACGTGCGCACGAGCACGAGAAGGTGGGACAAGGGGGTGGTGGTCACACAAATAGACAGAGAGAGAGAGAGAGAGAGAGACAGAGAGAGAGAGAGAGAGGAGAGAGAGAGAGAGAGAGAGAGAGAGAGAGGAGGGGGAGAGGGGGTGAGGGGGGGCGCGGGGGGGGGGGGGGGGGGCGGCAAGAGGCTCTGAAGACATGAAGACAGAGAGAGTTGGGGAAAGACAGCGGGAATGTGTTACAGTTACAGAGAGAGAGGAGAGAGAGAGAGAGAAGAGAGAGAGAGAGAGAGAGAGAGAGAGAGAGAGAGAGAGAGAGAGAGAACATAACACCGACACACTTTAGGTCGGGGAGGTGTCAGACAGAGAGACAGATAAACAAGGAGAGGAGCCACTGAAGAGAGAGAGAGAGAGAGAGAGAGAGAGAGAGAGAGAGAGAGAGAGAGAGAGAGAGAGAGAGAGAGAGAGAGAGGATCGGGAACGGGATCGGGAAGTTGACGACACTGCTGTAATGAAATACAATCAATAAACAACGAACAAGTAGGGTAACTCTTTCTCCCACGATGAGATTAATTGCACGCCCATAACGCCAAAACGAATGCAGCCCACGACATCAAATCCCCCGTCAGCAATGCTACCGCAGCGCACATACAACAAACAAGGATGTCTGCTTGTTTGCGCTGTAATCTGTGGTAGCACTTCTGTCAGGCGATTTGATGTCGTAATCGGGATTCGTTTACAGTTATGGGAGCGCAATCATCTTATCGTGGGAGAAAGAGTTAACCTACTTGTTCATTCTATACTGTTTACTGTTCCCTGTCTCATTTGATTTTCGAAAGACAGTTAAGTAGAATAATCAATGCAGAACATTGCATTTTAGTTACGTTAAACCATCTATCTTTTCCTTTCCATGACAGGAACAAGATTACAGTCTCCACACATAAACACCTAGTGTTGGTGTTATTGTTTCTCACTGGATTTTTGATTTGTCGATACATTTGATCTTATCTATATTTGTTTGATGTTGCTGAACAAATAACCTTTTAATCGTTGTTTGAAAATATGTTGAAACTTGAGATGTCTGCTGACAAACTAAGGCAAATTGTTCCAATACGTTTCGTCACTGTATACGAGATTTGATTTGTAAAGGTCAAATCTAGGCAGTGACAGCATCAACCGCTGGGCGTGCTCGTTGTTATTCGTCCGGACACTGTTTACTATGGAGGGAGGCGCAGTGCCATTTACCCGATTTGTAGCTTTATTGCATTCGAGGTTTTGCTTGGGGGGGGGGGGGGGGGTGCATCTGAGGATTTAAAGTCATTTTGAATTAATGAACTAGGTTGCAAGAGAACTAATCTTAGCGCACGTTTGCGAAGTCTTGCCAAGGACTTTACGATATGTGTGCCGGTTGAAACCCATAACCGAGAAGAGTAATCTGTAATCCACTTTATGTAGATGTAAAAGATTAAGTTCGAATATGCGTATTCAGAACGTTCTTTATCCTTGACAATTGACAGCAATAAAAAAAACCAATTCTTTGCAAAGGTAAACAACGTGTTCGGACCATGATACTATGTTTTCAGTTACACGACCCATACAATGTGGTCTCACGGTTTCAGTTTTCAAATTTAAATATGACACACATACTACACAGACAGTACTAAATCTAAAGATACAGACTGAAATCGTTTAGTACGGAACAGGTGAGTTTTAAGGAATATTCCGAGAGTCATAGAGACAGACGTTTGTTTCATGCAGCTGGTACCTGGATACCAGTACAATGGAGTATTTCAGAGACCAGACTCAATTCCTTACACCTTCACTGCCGACATCATTACTATCACCATTGAAAGGCACGACTATTACCATCGAAACCAGCCAAACAGTGACCGGTCGGGTCCGACTCCGACAAAACCGTATATATACATAATGATGGCGACAATTTGTTCCACTGTGGTTATCGATACGTGATCTACCGGCACCCTGATCGACATTATTGTTTTACCTGGGGGTGACATTTTGTACCGTGGTGACAATGTGTATCGCAACACAGCGCCTGAAGCTGCTATGGAGAAGTCTAACAGTGAAGGTAAAAGCAACCTCTTTGCTGATAGAAGACAGATCTTTGTTGGAGTGAACTACGACATTTTAGCGTCCTCGATTGAGAAAAATGGAACTCATTCTTGAGAAGATCGTGGAAGAGCTTTTTCAATAGAATGACTCATTTTGTCCCAGATTCTTTAGAGATGGCACCAGCAGGACAGCCGTTTATGCCAACATGGGTGGGGACAGTTTTGATGTCATCTGATGGCGACGCATAGTAAAAACCAGGGATACATATTTTGTTCAGAAATTCTCTCCTTGCAGGGCAAATGTTTGTTGGTTTGAAATATTTCAGTACTGAATCCCCAACAAGAGTGATGGTGGTGTGGGTTGGGGAGATGACAAGAGGATGACTATGTCGAGAACAGCTTTAGGATTGACAGATTGGTTTGACCTTCAGGGCAGGTTAACAAATGATGATGATCTTGGCATCAGATGAGGGGCTAACGGATTCCTTTGTCTCACCAGTCTGTCCTGAACAGCGCGTGTCAGTAATGTATTGGACTCACTGCCGCTTCCTTCAACATCGGCAAGAATATGGAAAAGATTGTACGCCGGTAAACTACGTTTCAAGAGTTAGTTTCTCATGCCGAACCAAAGCTGGGGTCATTTTTGTCATCGTCTATAAGGACAGACACAGAGGTTATTGATGATTGTCTGTCCTGTATTTTCGGTCCACCCGGTAGATGTCTGGTCGGTTTGAGTATTTAGAGAGCGTTCAGTGAATGCGAGTTCTCTGGGAAACTGGGGTTACCATGGTTAGAATCAGCATGGGCATGGTCTACTCACATACAGTACTAATGGTACCGCGGAATGCTGTGCTTTCTTATATCTGATTTCGAAGTCCAAAACTGTGGTTTCAAAGAGTGAATTTATTTTGGAAGGTAGTCCGTCTTCGTAAATATGAATGTTTTTTTTTTCATGAAGATTATCTAGGTAACAGTGAAGAGAGTCTATTATGTCTTTGATCAATGCATGTAATTCATTTTTAGAGCACACCCTTTAGTCACTTACTACACAAGTCATTGCCTTCTCAGATTCCGTTCGCACATCAGACACAGGAGCAGTGGCAGTTTTAGTACGGTTCAGTTCTTTTCTACCACGGGAAGATCAACGCGTTGGAGTTTCTTCTTACGCTAAGATTTTTGGGTGAAACAAAAGTGTACGTGACACATTTTCCCGTGACTGGTGATTGAATGGCACGTGACCACACGGGGTGATTTCCTCGTGAACAATACCCTGACTAGACTACTGTTTCAGGACTGTAGAACAGTACCCTGACTAGACTACTATTTCAGGACTGTGGAAAGTGACAACGGAAGTCGGAGGAAGAATGACGACTCTGCTGTCCGCAGTATTTTTACTTGTGAGAATGATTCAGGCATTAGAGATGAGATGCTTCCGCAAGATCTTCGGCATCTTAAACAGAGACCACATTATCAACTTGGAAATCCAGACCAGGGTAAGGCAAGCCACTGGACCATACGAAGACCTGCTTCCCACAGTGAAAAGAAGGGAAATGAGATGGTATGGTCATGTACCAAGATCAACAGGACCTGCCAAAACCATTCTAAAAGGAACAGTGCAAGGAGGCAGAAGGAGAGGAGGAAGACAGAAAGAGATGGGAGGACAACATCAGTGCATGGACTGGCCTCACACTCAGCAACTGCCTAGGAGCATCTGAGAACCGCGAGGAGTGGAGGAAGCTGGTTGCGAAGTCTTCTGTGACGCCCCAACGGTCTTCAAGACTCCGGGGTAGGTGACAGGTGATGGTCTCCTTACAGCGTACAAGACTGTGCACAGACCGGGCAGAGGAGGAGGTCGGTCAGGAGGGGATACAGGCAGGGACGGGTCTTAGGGACGTTCCGGGGACACGACATCCGGAACAGACGGAACGAGAGTGACTGGAGTGCCCGGCAAGCAGGTGGCCAGTTCTGTCTCATCACTGGAGTCCATCCTATATCAAAGTGTCCCGACTGTTTTCATTCGTCTTTGTTCCAGGTCGAGCAGTCAAATCCCTGATACTAGAAAATGCCACCCTCTCGCAATTAACAAAAATGGGCTAGGTTAGATGGTTTAGACTGAGTCGTATAGAATCCTTAAAGCAGTTTTGCCGAATGATTCGTTGGGGAAGTCAACAAGTGATTAAAAAAAAGGTAGGAATCTTGTCTGATGCGTCAAAGTCTGAAATTCGCTCTTTGACATCGTGGTTACCTGTGACAAAACACCCAGAGTTAGGCGGTTTCTCCATACACCCTGTTCGTATCGGCTGTAGAATAAGCGTTCTTGTATACCATCACCAATGGATAAATGTTTTTGGTTTCGTTGTTAATCCATTACGCAATGGTAGAAATCATATCTATCTATCTATCTATCTATCTATCTATCTATCTATCTATCTATCTATCTATCTATCTATCTATCTATCTATCTATCTGTCTATCTGTATGTCCGTCTGTCTATCGGTCTGTCTATCTGTCTATCTATCTATCTATCTATCTATCTATCTATCTATCTATCTATCTATCTATCTATCTATCTATCTATCTTCTGTCTGTCTGTCTGTCTGTCTGTCTATATATCCATCTCTCTATCTATCTATCCAGTATATTGGGGTGCCCTGTAAAGTGATCGCACTTGCCCTCATTACAAGGAGGCCAAGGATCGCTTCGCACGCACGCACTCACGCACGCACGCACGCACGCACGCACGCACGCACGCACATGAAATATGGAATCTGCTTTCTCGTCTCTTCTTCTGTAGCGACATTCATATGGTATGCAGGAGCTCGTTGGACAGACAGCGGTGACAATGAAGGAAAAAACAAATAGATTAAAAAGTAAATAAATAAATATCTACACGAATGAATGAAGGAAAACATTGAAAACAGATAAGTAAATAAATCAGTCAATAAACAAATAAACAAACGGATAAATTGTAAAATAAATGATTAAATACATAAACTAGATCAATGAATAGATATATAAAGAAATCCGTACAAGTTGTTGATGTGTGTCAATTAACCGCGGTTTTAACTACTGATTCCAGAGTGGTCGGAAATTCATCTTCATCATCACCATAAATATCAACATTTTCCATCTCGACATGATCGATGTGTCAAAATACTCCCTTCAGGGTATTTTTGTTGTACTGTTTAAGATTTTCTTTTAACCTTTTACGGAAAAGAAGAGCATGGTAGTTGGATGGACAGCTCGTTGAAAAAAAAAAGATGCAAAGCATACAAACGTACTCCCAGTTTATCCTGAATACGCGTGAGATATTCCATAAAGAGGAAAAACCGTCTTGGGCTGGTGTAACTGTTAGTAATGGCTATTCTGGTAAACATCGGCTATCGTCTGTGACCTAAAATGAGCATACTTACAAATTTTAAGAAAGATCGGCCAAGAACTTTCTGAGATTTTCCATAAAGAAGAAAACCATTATGGGCCGTTAGTAACGGCTCTAACGGTAAACTTAAACATCGGGCATCATCCGTGACCCATAATGAACATATCTACACATTTTCAGAAATATCGGCCAGTACTTTCTGAGATATTCCATAAAGAAGAAAAACCGTTACAGGCCGTTAGTAACGGCTATAACGGTAAACTAAAACATCGGGCATATCCGTAACCCATAATGAAGATACCTGCTAATTTTCACAAAGATCGGACAAGTACTTTCTAAGATATTCCATAAAGAAGAAAAGCGTTACGGGCCGTTACAGCCGTTAGTAACGGCTGTAACGATAAACTAAAACATCGGGCATCATCCGTAACCCATAGTGAAACATACCTTCTAATGTTCACAAAGATCGGCCAAGTACTTTAAACTAAAACATCGGGCATCATCCGTAACCCATAATGAAGATACCTGCTAATTTTCACAAAGATCGGACAAGTACTTTCTAAGATATTCCATAAAGAAGAAAGGCGTTACGGGCCGTTACAGCCGTTAGTAACGGCTGTAACGATAAACTAAAACATCGGGCATCATCCGTAACCCATAGTGAACATACCTTCTAATGTTCACAAAGATCGGCCAAGTACTTTCTGAGATATTCCATAAGAAAAAAAACCCGTTACAGGCCGTTACAGCCGTTAGTAATGCTATAACGGTAAACTAAAACATCCGGCATCATCCTTGATCCATAATGAACATACCTGCTAATTTTCATAAAGATCGGCCAAGTACTTTCTGAGATATTCCATGAAGAAAAACAACCGTTACAGGCCGTTACAGCCGTTAGAAACGGCTATAACGGTAAACTAAAACATCGGGCATTATTCGTGACCCATAATGAACATACCTGCTAATGTTCACAAAGATCGGCCAAGTACTTTCTGAGATATTCCATGAAGAAGAAAAGGCGTTACAGGCCGTTACAGCCGATAGTAACAGTATAACGATAAACTAAACATCGGACATTATTTGTGACCCATAATGAACATATCTACAAATTTTCACAAAGATCGGCCAAGTGCTTTCTGAGATATTCTGTAAAGAAGAAAAACCGTTATAGGCCGCTACAGCCGTTAGTAACGGCTATAACGGGGTAAACTAAAACATCGGGCATCATTCGTGACCCATAATGAACATACCTGCTAATTTTCACAAAGATCAGCCAAGTACTTTCGGAGATATTCCATAAAGAACAAAAAGCGTTACAGGCCGTTACAGCCGTTAGTAACGGCTGTAACGGTAAACTAAAACATCGGGCATCATCCGTGACTATGATGAACATACCTACAAATTTTCAGAAAGATCGGCCAAGTACTTTCTGAGATATTCTAAAAAGAAGAAAATAGCGTTACAGGCCGTTACAGACGTTAGTAACGGCTATAGCAATGAACTGAAACATCAGGCATTATTCGTGACCCATAATGAACGATAGGCCTAGTACTTTTTGAGATATTCTATAAAGAAGAAAAACCGTTACAGGCTGTTACAGCCGTTAGCAACGGCTATAACGGGTAAACTAAAACATCGGGCATCATTTGAGACCCATAATGAACATACCTGCTAATTTTCACAAAGATCGGCTAAGTACTTTCTGAGATATTCCATAAAGAAGAAAAAGCGTTACAGGCCGTTACAGCTGTTAGTAAATGCTGTAACGGTAAATTAAAACATCGGGCATCATCTGTCACCCATAATGAACATTTCTATAAATTTTCAGGAAGATCGGCCAAGTACTTTTTAATATATTCTAAAAAGAAGAAAACCCGTTACAGACTGTTACAGCCGTTAGTAACGGCTGTAACGGGATAAACTAAAACATCGGGCATCATCCGTGACCCATAATGAACATACCTGCTAATTTTCCACAAAGATCGGCCAAGTACTTTCGGAGATATTCCATGGAGAAGAAAAAGCCTTACAGGCCGTTATAGCCGTTTGTAACGGCTGTAACGGTAAACTAAAACGTCGGGCATTATCCGTGACCCATAATGAACATACCTACAAATTTTCAGAAAGATCGACCCAGTAGTTTTGTCTGGAGCGAGTGGAACACATTTTGACCACAGACAGACAGACAGACAGACACACAGACAGACAGACAGACACACACACACACAGACAGCATTTCTTCGTTCCCATTCTAAAGTATTCCCTGTTCTTTAAGAACTGGGAGTACAAAAAAAAAGAAGAAAAAAGGTGTCACCGAAATTGAGATTCAATGGCAATGATCACGATAGGATCAACAACCGAAGAAATACTGAAATCGCTATATTCCTCAGGGACATTAAAATGTAGCCATCAGGCACAAACAAAGGCGCGATTCGTTCTACAAAGCAGGGGGGTTGCACATAAAATGAGAAACAATAAAACCGCTCATTTGTCAGTCTGTGAATTTCTACAGACCTCTTGTTGTTTTAGACACCACACGCACCGACCTGTATATGCACACATACCAGCGCTCATCCACATCAACTTGCACACACAGACAGGTGCTCGCATGAGCACGCGCGTGCGCGCACGCGGGCACACCAATACATACTGTCACAACATAAATAAGCGTTATACATCCCACGCACATCTGTGTTCACAGACTCCACACATACGTACATAACACGTGCAGACTGCGCACACAGACATCGTGCATGCTCTCTCTCTCTCTCTCTCTCTCTCTCTCTCTCTTCTCTCTCTCTCTCTCTCTCTCTCACACACACACACACACACACACACACACACACACGAACTTGGGTCTGCATTTATAGAACATGAACGGACCAGGGACTGTAGCGGGACGGACAAACAAGTTCCACTGCGCGTCCAACGTGTTCCAGACAGCCGTGGTCTGGTGTTTGCTCAGGAAATGTTCTCCCAGCTCACAAAACATCGGCTTTTTGTCGGCGAAATGGAATACAGCCTGTGGTGAACTTCAGCCTCCTAGGGGGTCTTGCACATCGTTCCTGGCTGCACGACTCACTTAGAAGAAGGCAAATACCTTTCCGTCCATGGAATACCAAAGGCAGAAAGGATTGTCTTGCACATCGTTCCTGGCTGCACGACTAACTTAGAAGAAGGCAAATACCTTTCCGTCCATGGAATACTAAACAAAGGCAGAAAGGATTTTTTTTATTTGAGCGAACTACAGAGAATGCGAAGTGAAAATTGCGGAGGTTGTGTGAGAATCAAGTTAAATATAAAATTGGCATTGTTTGGAAATGATGAACAAATAATACAAATACGAGGGCTTTGACCAAATAAACCTGTTTGCTAAATATTTTGTATATCAATGTAATCTTGAGAAGAACCAAGTTAGCCCCCAAACCTTTTTGAACGAGATAAAGAACAAATACAAAATCGAAAAATATATGCACCGCACAGAAATTCGACTCACAGAATTTTGTAAAAGGTGGTATCCGTATCAGAATCTTGTGAAATGTAACAGAAGAAAATGATGATTTGTAGAAATGTACATACCTTCTAATGTCCTCTTCATCGACTGTTGTGTACGTTTAAGACTTTGATTGGATGATTGTAACCGTTGGATTTATTGACGCAATGTGTCTTTAGTCAGTGGATGGGATGCTTTGTCTATCATTTTGCAACTATGGAATGTTTTTGCATTAATTGTGCCAAACAAAATGTTAAAAAAAAGGTAGAAAGGATGAAAAGACGGCTCCTTTGGATACAGAAGATGCGTTGTCTGCTACAGTAGCCTCAGTCGTTCTGAAAGTGGTACCATCAGCCATCAGAAAAGACTACTCTGATCAGTTAGAACACAACTTCGTATGGAAACGTCTGCTGCCACAGTCATAAACGTTCAACACAGGAAAAAAACAACCGTACTGAATATGTGAGCGGTGTGTGTGTGTTGTGTGTGTGTGTGTGTGTGTGTGTGCGTGCGTGCGTGCGTGCGTGCGTGTGCGTGCGTGCGTGCGTGCGTGCGTGCGTGCGTGCGCGCGCGCGCGCGCGCGCGCGCGCGTGGTGGTGTGTGTGTGTGTGTGTGTGTGTGCGTGTGTGTGTGTGTGTGTGTGTGTGTGGGTTGGTGTTGTTGTGTTGTTGTTGTTTTCTGCCTTCCTCTTTCATTAAGCGTTTTGAACAATCGAATCAGCATCTGACGAAAACACATATGTCGAAAACATATTTGCTTTTCACTGTGTTTGTGTGTTTACTTGTATCCTGGTTTCGGGGGGCCGGATAGCTCAGTTGGTAGAGCGCCGGACTCGTGATCCTGGGGTTGCGGGTTCGAATTTCGGTATAGGGGGATTTTTTCCCTCGGAGTTAACATTGGTTCTGACTCCATTCCCCATATAGTCCTTCGAATGAGACTATAAACCGAGGTTCCGTGTGTGAACGCACGCATAACATCTTGCACACACGTAAAATCCCATCACCAACTTTCGGAAGAGAAGGCCAGTTTGGCCGTTGGTATGGATGACACGTGACACATAGCATGCACCTTCCCCGAAGATGGAGTATGGCTGCCTTAATGGCGGGATAAAAAAGGGTCATACACACAAAGCTCCACTGCCTGGCTATACAGGGAGTGTCCGCAGGAGTATCAGCCTGCGTACGCAGAAAAAAAAGAAAATCCTGGTTTCTTTTCAGCAACGCTGCAGTCTGTTTCACCCTTCTTGTCCACTTCTTTCCTATATATTCAACAATTACACATGAAAATGACACGTTTTGGAAGGACAACATATATCAACACTTCGTCAGCATGTCTAAGTTGAAAACTACGGTGTCGTATTCTTAACTGACGCATATGTTACTCCCTGAGCAAGACAGTCAAAACATATGATATAGCATATTTCGCAACCGGATGTAAACTTCCCCCAACCCTGTCGAAACAGCTCTGTCCGTAGCGTCACAAAGGGCCAGTGAAACGTCACAAAGGGCCAGTGAAACGTCACAAAGGGTCCAGTGAAACGTCACAAAGAGCCCAATGAAACGTCACAAAGAGCCCAATGAAACGTCACAAAGAACCCAATGAAACGTCACAAAGGGCCCAATGAAACTTCACAAAGGGCCCAGTGAAACGTCACAAAGGGCCAGTGAAACGTCACAAAGGGCCCAGTGAAACGTCACAAAGGCTCAATGAAACGTCACAAAGGGCCCAGTGAAACGTCACAAAGGGCCCAGTGAAACGTCACAAAGGGCCCAGTGAAACGTCACAAAGGGCCCAGTGAAACGTCACAAAGGGCTCAATGAAACGTCACAAAGGGCCCAATGAAACGTCACAAAGGGCCCAGTGAAACGTCACAAAGGGCCCAGTGAAACGTCACAAAGGGCTCAATGAAAGGTCACAAAGGGCCCAGTGAAACGTCACAAAGGGCCCAGTGAAACGTCGCAAAGGGTCCAGAGTGAAACGTGCGTACTACAGTGGGCCATGCCTTTTTATACAGTCCGTACAGAAGCCCTCTCCAAACTCAAACCCAGCAGAGAAAGGTCTCTTGTGACACGTTTCATTTGTCATCTGCAGCAAAGCAATAGCAACGTGGTGAAGATTTTGAATTGAGGTTTGAATCACTGATGCCATCTGAGTGTGGCTACCTCCCAGTATACCCACACATCAATAGCTTTGTGAACCATGATCACTACTTTCAGTCGCTCTACGTGTCATTGGGACTACTACTTTTCAGTTTTGTCGCTAAGTCTCAATGGCGCTACGTGTCGACAGCACTATTTTCATCCAGCCTAACGCGCGATATGGTGACGTCTCTATAGCACTACGTCTCGACACGGCTGCGTGTTGAGAGCTGTACTTTTTCGCCAACGTCTAGACGCTTGTCACCACGTTTCATCGCCGCAGCGGGAGTGAATTGACCTTTCCTCCTCTCCCCTCCCTCCACCTGTTCGATACTCCCTCCACTCGATGTTTCCCACTGCTAGACACTCCCCGTGCTCGATAACACCCCCCATCCCCTCCAGCATCCGCTCCACACACCTGATGCCGAACATATTTTTTTTTGCAAACTGTAGTCATGAAATGTATTCAGGAATAGCAGACTGGAAATAGGAACGTCATTTCGCGCCTCTGGGAAATCCATGTATGTCAACACATCTGAAAATGCATGTGAAAAAATCTTCAAAGTAGTATCATCATTCATGTTACTTGAATCAGAAACTCATTTTTGCGCCCACGGGAAGGTGCGATGTAGTTTTGGTTGTATTTTGTCTCAGTTGCGAAAATATATCTCTTGATCCTTGAAGAAAGTTTGTGAAGAACTTGTCGATCTTATTGTTTTTTTTCTTTCTGCATGCCTCTGAATCCAGTCCGTGTCAAGAGTGTGGGCATGGTGAATTCGTGAGTACCTTCATGATATGCCACAGAAGAAGCACCATGTTCCTTTTTCGATGATGCTATCAACAGTTACTCCTGGACTAGTGAGTTGTATATCATTTACTTTTTCTGAAAAGAATATTGTTACCACTTTGTACCTACGACTTGGTTTAAACAAATCTTTAATCACAGGTACGTACAATGTTTACACAATACAAAGTGAGCAGCAACAAGCTGAACGCTTATAGTGTGCTCTGCAAAATGACCAATACACAAATAATTTACCTGGCGGCTACAGTAACACAAATATTACATTATTTATATGAAAACAATTGACAGTTTAAAGTTTATAATCGCATGAAGAATACAAAAAGAGAACACCCCGCCCCCCACCCGTTCCCGGAAAGAGAAAAAATAATTAAAAAAAAGAAAGAAAGAAAGAAAGAAAGAAACGGAGATCAATGAAGAGAGACGATGAGAAACACACCACAGGCACATCAATTTGCCATCATCACAACCTGAAACAATGGCAACACCCCAGCACAATCCTCTCTTGTCACACCTGAAACCCCCAAAAGGCAACACATCTAAAACCGCTTGCTTCGAGAGATAAACCCATGAACAGCCTCAAAAATCAATACATTGATATCCATCCGCAGATTACGGTCACCATTTAACAGAGTTCGAAACATTTCTGTAGTGTGATGGGAGATCGGAAATAGTATTTTGCGCGGGTTTCATTAAAACGAGGACACAACAGAAAATAGTGCTGAGCTGTTTCCTCCCCATTGCCACACTCACACAGTGGGTCGTTAAGTAGATGGCGGTTGAACATATCATATCTCAGATCACTGATTCCAAGACGAAGACGGCAATGAATGATTTGGTTCTTTCTCTCGCCAAGGTAAAAGTACGGTGGTATGACAGGATCATCAGCCGATAAATGATGCTTGATTACGCTTAAAGATGAACTGGTTTTAATATGATCTGGGAGACTATTCCATAAAGATGTAGTTGAAGGAATGAAGGATTTCCGATATATCTCAGTGTTGCATTTTGGAATTGTACGCTCTAACGGTCTTCTCCTGTGATAAGGATTTCCTGTCCGAAACAAGACCAGGCAGAAGATCAAGTAAATAATCCGGACACAAGCCATTTATCATTTTATAATAATATATAATTTTATGTCTTTTCCTCCTTTCCTTGAGTGAGCAAAATCCAGATTCTTCATATAATTTTTGATGACTTGTTCCACGAACAGCTCCAATAATTGTTCTTATAGCTTCTAAGTGTAAGTTTTCAAGAGAATTGGATTGCATTTCGGAGCAGTTGTCCCACACAACATCTGCATAGTCAAAGTTAGGTAATACGAAAGATTTATACATGATTTCTAGGCTCTCCTACTAAATCTATATTTAAAACTTTTCATACAGGAAAGCAGCATAGTTACTTTGTTTCGTATACCATTAATATGGTTCATCCCACTTGCAATTATTTTGAAGTATAAGTCCTAGATGTTTATGTTTGTCTTTGCCTTGAAGATACGTTTGTCCAAATATAAGGGTAAAACTAGATGATTGCCCCGTAAAAAGTTAAGTAATTCTGTTTTCTCTTCACTGAATTTTATTTTCCAGCGCTGCGCCCAAAGATGTATCTTTTGTAGATCAGAATTGATTATTTCTGTGCGAATAGTAGGATCATTAAGTGAGAAGGACATGCTGGTATCATCCGCAAAAAGTTTAACTTTAGATCTTATACCATCTGTAATGTCGTTAATGTAAATAAGAAATAAGAGAGGTCCAAGAACTGAGCCTTGGGGAACTCCTGCAGGGATTCTGACATAGTCTGATTGGTCACCCTTGATTACAACTGCCTGCATGCGATTAGAGAGATAATCGGTTGAACCATGCCAACAACGTCCCTCGTATGCCATTGCCTTCAAGTTTACGGATGAGACCTCTATGCCAGACACGGTCAAAAGCTTTAGAAATATCGAAGTACACAGCTTGCGTTGTGATTTCCACTATCAAATGAGGAACATAAATCGTTATAGATGATAATAACTGATTGACTGTGGAATCACCGGGGATAAATCCGGATTGGGAAGGTGAAATGATATCATTTGACAATAAAAATCGAAAACTTGCTTGTGGATACATCTTTCCAAAACCTTTCCAACGCAGTGAGCAAAGAGACTGGGCGATAGTTGTTACAAAGTTCCTTCGATTCTTTTTTATGTAGTGGACTTACATGGGCTGTTTTCCAGACGTTTGGAAACTTTGCTTCAATCATACTTCTGTTAAAAATGGTAGTCAAGGGATCCAATATAACTGGAAGAGATGCAATCAACAACCTGTTGTGAACCAAATCAGGCCCTACTGCTTTATTTTTGTTCAGAT
>CM031601.1:7499809-7534809 GCA_018398815.1 Conus ventricosus
TACTTTCAGGCACAGAAGTAATCCTAACAGAGTTTCGGCTTCCGTATTGCTCCAATTCGTCAACTTTAATCCTGAAGTTTGAGGATTTGTTGCTCTTTCGCTTCAACAGTTGCACGGAGTTCTTGAATCGTTGAATGCAATCGGGTCATCTCATTTCGGAGTGGTTCCAAAACTTGGGCAGCGACCGACTTTGAAATCATTTCCAAAATGTTTGGATCACCCAAGGCAGCCTTGAGTTCTCAACAAGGGAATTAGAGGCGGAATAGGAAGTGACACTAGGAGTCGATTCTATGTCCCTCAAGAGTACTAGAGAGGAAGTCGGTGTTGATGATCGTGTCATCACCGTCAAGTTCACGTGCACTCTCATCGGAAGACAAGCACACTCGTTTTTCCACTTCCTCTTGTAATGGAGACGTCGCAGACCGCTTCTCTTTCTTCTCTCTCTGAGGTACAGACATGATGCAGATTCCGATGTATTTCAATATATGCTAAAGTACACAAAGCTACACACTGCACACTGAATCACGAACAGCGCTTCAAAAAGACATCACACACAAGACTGTGTTTTGAGATGACCCCTTAAGGAGAAACAAATCAATGTCAGAGTCAATCGTGAGATTAAGTTGTGATACACACAAGAAATGAATCTTCGACACGCAGGTGAAGGTGAAGGTGAAGGTCTGGTTCACTGGAAATCAGTCAGAATGCACCACAAATCTGAAACACACCCGTTTCAAGCTTAGCAGCACTGCACCAGTTTCACGTGCTAACACACGGGGCAGATTGGGTTCAACTATGACAAACAGGATCGATCACAAGAAACGCCACTTAAAATGTCCTCTTGAAGAAATAATTCAAACAAATTCGGCGAGAACATTACACTGTCACGTACTCATATCCTAGAATATACATTTTTAGAAGCTGGAAACCATCACATACACCATATCATCTCACAACAGCATCAGACGTCAGCGAAAACACCTACATTCATTGTTTTGTCGGGAGCGCACTCCTTTCAACCTTATGCAGCCGCCATCTACGACTTCTGTGCTGAAATGCCGGTTTGTACGAAAGAATACCCAATCCATTTTTTTTTTCTACAACTTTAAGCGAAGAAAAGTGGCAAAAATTGTGAGATGCAGTGTACCAGACAGATGGCGCCATGAAGGAAATGTCACTGAATTATTCAGTTTTTGCGAAAGTAGCTAGGAACCACCCTGAATGGGAACATGATCAGAGTTGGTATGGGTGTGCGAACAATTCCAAAGACTTCTGTCTAATACCGAGGGACAGCTTTAGAAAAAAGATGATCTGTGGCAGGGTTAGAAAGCTAGCACACTGACCCTTTAGTAAAGGAGACAAGGTGCTGTTTTACAGAAAACATTGCGAAATACTAATAAGCATACACGACAGAAATTTAAGTGACTCTATTTCAACACAAAATACGAGGTAACCTCGTAAATTTCAACAAACACGTCATCTCCAAGTTATGAATAGGTAACAAATACCAGAACACACACACACACACACACACACACACACACACACACACACACACATACACACTCACACACCCCACACACACACACACACACACACACACACACACACACACACACACACACACACACCTCCTCATATGTAATCAGATAATCATTACAATAATTTTTTTTTTTTAAATCACTTACAGGCAGAGAGAGAGAGAGAGAGAGAGAGAGAGAGAGAGAGAGAGAAGAGAGAGAGAGAGAGAGAGATATCAAACGATACGTATTTGACAACACAAACATTCCTGCTGACGCTAACCTTGCTGTTGATGAGAGACGACACACAAAGGGACAGTTTGGGACATGCATAATTCAGGGGACAATAATACATCCACAACCACAGGCAGTCACACTGGCAGAGTCGTTAAAAACCGGCTCACGTGATGCGATCGAAACCTAGCGCTGTTGACTCGAAGTGATAAAGAGAGTGAGTGATATCGACACTTAGCCACTATTGAACAAAGGGGTAATGACACGTGGTGGCGCTAATGAACGTAGCGGTGATGGCTACAGCGCTATTGACACCTACAGGATGACACATACTCTACTGTCACGCAATCTGCGTGTCTTTTCGGAAAAAAAAGGAGATTTGGTTGCGAATAATGTAATAAACGTTTGTTATCTGAATTAATGACAACACGCCGGCAATGACACGCTTGCATCATATTGAATATCAGAATTAATTCCCCTGTCTCTCTGTCTGAAATGTTGCGTCATGATCCCCGACATAGCGGGAGTCATGTTCGGCACGCGTTGTGTCGCTTACCGTGTTGCACGTGCATTCCAAGCCATCCTGACCTGTCAGTCCGAGTCACCGTCACTTTCCTGCCCAGGTCAACGCCCGACGCAGCTCTTGCATTCGTAGCTGTACGTGCACTCACAGAGAGAGAGAGAGAGAGAGAGAGAGAGAGAGAGATTTGATTACAATTTCAGTGTTATTGACAATAGCGAAACTGGCTTTCACACCAAGGGGAGCAATTAACTGCAATTAACTGTGTTCTTGCAAATGGCACACTGAAACACAACACACACACACACACACACACACACACACACACAACACACACACACACACACACACACACAAGAAAGAAACGGAACAAAAAGGAAATCAGAGAGAGAGAGAGAGAGAGAAAAGAGGGGAGAGAGAGAGAGAGTGGATTACAATTTCACAGTGTTATTGACAATAGCGAAACTGGCTTTCACACCAAGGGGGGCAATTAACTGCAATTAACTGTGTTCTTGCAAATGGCACACTGAAACAACACACATACCTGCAAAAGAAAGAAACGGAACAAAAAGGAAATCAGAGAGAGAGAGAGAGAGAGAGAGAGAGAGAGAGAGAGAGAGAGAGTGGATTACAATTTCACAGTGTTATTGACAATAGCGAACTGGCTTTCACACCAAGGGGGACAATTAACTGCAATTAACTGTGTTCTTGCAAATGGCACACTGAAACACAACACACACACATACAAAAAAAAGAAACGGAACAAAAAGGAAATCAGAGAGAGAGAGAGAGAGAGAGAGAGAGAGAGAGAGAGAGAGAGAGAGAGAGAGATTTGATTACAATTTCACAGTGTTATTGACAATAGCGAAACTGGCTTTCACACCAAGGGGGACAATTAACTGCAAATGACTGTGTTCTTGCAAATGGCACACTGAAACACAACACACAACACACACACACACACACCTACAAAAGAAAGAACGGAACAAAAAGGAAATCAGAGAGAGAGAGAGAGAGAGAGAGAGAGAGAGGAGAGATTGTGTGTGTGCTTCCCCATCCCTACAACCACTCCCATTCAAACCAGCCCATCTTGTGTATGGAGATTATGACGGGTACATTTTTTTTACAATTACAAAAAAGTACAGACACACACGACCACGCACGACCCTCGCTTGCCCCCACAGACACAGACACACACACACACACACACATATTATATATATATTATATATATATATATATATCATGCTGAACGACAAACACGACGAACTGCACATTCTGCAATGAAGAGAGGAATTCAGTCCAACACTTTTTATGGATGTGCAATTACGTTCAAACTTTTTGGAAAGAGGTTGAAATGTATTTAACGAAAATGCCGAAACTCGTTTACCATTAATATCACACGCGATATTGTTATCTTTGGAGTCGACAAACATATGCAAACAGAAACAATTTGTGACTTTATTATTATGGTTGCTAAATCTTATATTTACAAGTGTAAGATCGAAAGACGTAGGCCAAATGCTTCAGTTTTTCAGAGCCAGCTGAGCAACAGATTCAAATCGAACTCTATAATGCTAAAGTCAACAATGATCAAAACAGGTTTGATGCTGTATGGTACAGTTACATGTCGATGATTTTTTACACAATACTTAAAAAAATCGACATCAACAATAAAATCTCAATCTAATACGCATCTCCGTAATCCCAGTCTCCATTTCTCAAGTTTTTATTTTTTTTTTATTTCTCTCCTGAACGCGCCCCAAAAAAGAAAAATCTACAGGCCACGTGCCACACGCGCAGAGCTCACCCACCCACACAACACACTATATAATACTGGTGGCGTGCCCTGATTGTACATCCTGAGGAGAGCATCCCGCTCGAAACAATTTTGTCGATTTTACTTTTTCCATTTTAAAACCTTGTTTTAAACTGGTATGTCGCTCCCTGCTTGGTTGAGCGCTTTTGGAATTCTGAGTGGCGTTTTGGCTCTAACTTTATTGATTGCTCCTCACGTTGAGCACTGTGGCCTAACAGAATCTAAATTTAAAATGGAGAAGATTAACTTTGGGCAGTCCACCAAAAATATACCTTTTTCTAACCCACAACTATACATAAGAAAACTCATAGAGCAGACTGAAACGTTTGTTCGCAATATGAGATGGAAAGCGTTCTTCTTTTTGAATCCAGATGCTAAAAGGAAGATAAAAAAAACTTATGGCTTTAAGTCATGGAGATCTCCACCTGTAATAGAGGAAATGAAACCTTTTGAAGAAAGCATGAAAAAACTAATAGCTAATATTGAATTTAGAAAACCACATAATAATTTCCAGACAAGATTGAATAATAACATAAAACAAATCCAAAATGACAAAAACGTATTCATAAAGGCTGACAAGACAAGCAATTTCTATAAAATGGAACCTAATGAGTACTCTCAACTCCTCAACAAAAATATTCAGAAAAACTACAAAAAAGCTGATAAGACTACTTATGACAACATCTGCAAAAAAGAAAAAGAACTTGTACACCGGATGGATTTAGGTGATAGGATAGAAGCAACAGCAATAAAAGAAGCTTTTATAACCCTTAAAGACCACAAACCTAACTTCCACAACAACCCTACATGTAGACTAATAAACCCATCAAATCCGAATTAGGCAAAATTAGCAAAAAAGATCCTGGAAAAAGCAACAGAGGACATAAAACAAACACCGAATACAATCTCTGGAAAAATAGTTATGAAGTTATCCAATGGTTTAAAGAATTGAACAAACAGAAAAATACAGTGTTCATTACTTTTGACATAGTGGATTTCTATCCCTCTATCGATGAGGAATTACTTGCTAAAGCACTAAGGTTTGCCAACAATATACAAATATAACAGATTCTGAGATGGAAATCATTTTCCACACTAAGAAAACCCTTCTCCATAGCAACAATGAAACTTGGATAAAAAAAACCAGCAGAAACTCCACATTCGATGTCACGATGGGATCCTATGATGGAGCGGAAACTTGTGAATTAGTTGGACTTTTCATGTTGTCTCATATACAGAAAATACTTGGTAAACAGGTTGGCTTATACAGAGATGATGGCCTTGCCATGTTAAACAATAAACCAAAAATCATTGAAACAAGAAAAAAGAACTTTGTAAACTTTTTCAAAGCCACAACCTAAAAATCACAGTAGAAGCAACAAAAAAATAGTAAATTATTTAGACATAACATTAGACCTTAAGGACCATACATACAAAACCATACAAAAAACCTAATGACATACCTGTCTACGTAGACATCAAAAGTAACCATCCACCCTCCATTTTGAAAACTATACCTAATGGTATAAACAAAAGATTATCTAAACTATCATGTAATGAGAAAGAATTTAACAGTGCAGCAGCCGAATACCAAGAGGCACTGAAAAAAAGTGGCTACAACTACAAATTACAATATAACCCAGATAATAACATGAACAGCAATAAGAAAAACAGGAAAAAAAAAATTATATGGTATAACCCTCTATTTGATGGAGGAACAAAAACTAACGTAGGAAAAGAATTCCTCAGAATCCTTAAAACATCATTCCCAAAAGAACATGTACTATCTAAATATTCAATAAAAACACCGTCAAGCTATCGTACTCATGTATGCCCAACCTTAAAAATATAATTGATTCTTCCAATAAAACCAAAAATAATACAACCAAAGAGGGTGACGAAAGGAAATCTTGTAATTGCACAAAAAAGACCAGTGCCCTCTGAATAACAAATGCCTCTACAACAACATTGTGTACCAAGCTACGGTAACAACAGACAGTGATAAAGAAACATACATAGGGGTTACAGCAAACCACTTTAAAACCAGATATGCAAACCATAAACAGTCCTTCAAAAATGAAAAATATAAAAACCAAACAGAATTAAGTAAACATATTTGGAAGCTTAAAGACAAGAAAATAGATTACAACATATCATGGAAAATTATAAAAAGAGCAACACCATACAACAACATTTCTAAAAAATGCAACTTATGTACTACAGAAAAGTGGCTGATATTATGTAAAAACCCCATCTAGCATCCCTGAACTCTAAAGTAGAAATGGTAAACAATTGCAGGCATAAATGGAAATCTTTGTCAATGCACCATTCCTTGGCACGTCTCCCCTGAACGCGCCCCAAAAAAGAAAAATCTACAGGCCACGTGCCACACGCGCAGAGCTCACCACCCACACAACACACTATATAATACTGGTGGCGTGCCCTGATTGTACATCCTGAGGAGAGCATCCCGCTCGAAACAATTTTGTCGATTTTACTTTTTCCATTTTAAAACCTTGTTTTAAACTGGTATATATATATATATATATATATATATATATACCAGTTTAAATGTAGAAAGAAACTCGTGGAGAGCGTGGCAGCAGAGAGTCCTCAGAAGAGAAGCCCCTTCAAGCAAGTATTTCGGCCCTTATCTCCTGACACTCTAGAGGGGTTGGGCCACACCCGGTTCATGACTCCGGATGTCCCTCTGCTGCCCCTTTTTTTTTTTTTCCCCATCTTGGGACGAGCCATGGCTGGGATTCGAACCCATGACCCTCTGGACATGCTCATTTTCTACTTAATGACTCGCGCTTTAACCACTGAGCCACAGGGACACCTGATATTTGTAGGGAAAATTAAGCCTTATGAAGTTCACTTTTGTTCCTCCTTGACCAGATCCAGCTTGAACACCTCTCTGCCGCTTCTGCCATTGCTTTCAGGGCTCTGGTATTTTCCTTCCCTGCAACTGAGAGCTGTTTCATGAGGCTGTATGCAGACGTTCCTACAAATCCCCTAGCTCCAATTTCTGCAGTGAGGACTTTGACCTGATAGCCTTCTCTCCTCAGGCTGTTTGCCAGATCAGCATACTTTTCAGTCTTGTAGATTTGAGCTGCCTCCATTCTGTTCTCATATGGCACTGTGAGCTCGATCATGATCAGCTGCTTGGTTGACTTAGAGTAGACTACTATGTCTGGTCTCATGCCACTCTTGCTGATGATCTCTGGGTGACTCTTCCATTCTGGGAGGTCTGCTTGTATATATATATATATATATATATATAATATATTATATATATATTATATATATATATATATATATATATATCGTTAAAAATATTTCTAAAATGAAGTGCTAAAATCAACAAGCTTGTTTCGAGCCTCTTGCCTCTTTCTCTCATCAGGATATCCTTTTGGGGCACGCTGTCGTTCTTTTATAGCGTGCGGGACCTGATTTCGTTTCTGCATGTGTGGGTCAATCTCATTCGCTGCACGTGTGGTCTGTGTTTCTCTTGTTGGGGTTTGTTCAGGTGGAGTGCGCTAACAATGATTTCCATTTGTGCCTGCAATTGTTTACTATTTCTACGTTTGTATTCAGAGTTGCTAGGTTGTGGTTTACATAATATTAACCATTTTTCTGTGGAGCATAAAAGTTGCTAAAAAAATAAAAGCATTATATATATATATCCAAAAGAAAAAGACACAAGAACAACAAGCTGTTGTGGTTATAAATGAAATTTTCGGCTTTATTTGCCTTCGTCAGCACATGACATCCTCCCTGAGTGCCAGCAGGTAAGGTAGTGTATATATATATATATGGTGCTTATATATATATATATATATATATATATATATATATATATATATATAAAATACATATATATATATATAAGCAACAAATGTCTTCACAGCAATATTGTATACTAAGCTACGGTAACATCAGAAAATGAAAAGAAACATATATAGGGATCACTGAAAACCCTTTCAAACCAGATAAGCAAACCGTAAACAGTCATTCAAAAAAGAAAAGTACAAAAACCAAACAGAGCTGAGTAAATACATTTGGAGACTCAAAGATAGAAAAAATAGACTACAGCATATCATGGAAAATCATAAAAAGAGCAACACCATACAACAATATTTCTAAAAAATGCAATTTATGCTCCACAGAAAAATGGTTAATATTATGTAAACCACACCTAGCAACTCTGAATACAAACGTAGAAATAGTAAACAATTGCAGGCACAAATGGAAATCTTTGTTAGCGCACTCCACCTGAACAGACCCCAACAAGAGAAACACAGACCACACGTGCAGCGAATGAGATTGACCCACACAATGCGAAACGAAATCAGGTCCCGCACGCTATAAAAGAACGACAGCGTGCCCCAAAAGGATATCCTGATGAGAGAAAGAGGCAAGAGGCTCGAAACAGCTTGTTGATTTTAGCACTTCATTTTAGAAATATTTTTAACGAATATATATATATATATATATATATATATATATATATATATAATAATAATAAACTAATAAATTCCAAGGATAAGTAACCAAGCACCATTCCAGCAACTTATAGAGCAGCTTGGTGTTGCAATGACTGCAAGAAATATTCAATTATAAACAAAGCATGCTCTTATGTCTTAGATTGAAGAAATAGGGGAGATAAGCATTCATATCTGCAGTGGTAGATAACTCTGCCTAACTAACAGTATGTGCTTGAGTGGGTGAATGGGGAGTAATAAATGCTTCTCAAAATGAGCCTTCAGCAAGCTTATAGTCTCCAAGGGGGAAACAATCTCCAACGGGGAGGAAACTCACTAACATATAACTCCAGGTCAGATACCGGTATTTCGAATCAGTAACCTCGAAAAGTGGTAACCTGACTCCTCTGCCTGACATATATATATAAATATATATATATATATATATATTATATATATATATATATATATTATAATATATTATATATATAATATATTATATATATATACATATAACGTGGAGAGAGAGAGAGAGAGAGAGAGAGAGAGAGAGAGAGAGAGAGAGAGAGAAGAGAGAGAGAGAGACAGACAGACAGACAGGAGAACATGGACGGATGCAAAACTGTTGCTAATTCAGACTTACAGAAATACAACCAACAAACACCAGGCAAATCTACGACAGCAGGCCAGGAAGATTTCGGCATCGCCGGATTCTGTGCTGCCTGCGAGAAAGTGTTCAGGGGTACTGGGGAGGAGGGGGGGGGGGGGGGGGGGGGGGGGGGGGGGGGGGGGGGGGGGGGGGGGGGGGGGGAGGAGGAGCTCTCAGAAGGAAGAGACGAGGGCAGAGAAGAAATTACCTGCAATTTGGGAGCTGTCAGCAGTTGTTAGAAAATCGTGTCCAAATCGGTTCCATTAATTTGTTGTTTTGCGTTGCCGTAGCGACGTGTAATTGACTGTCAGTCTTTCAAATACGTCTGGGGGGGGTGAGAGAGAGAGAGAGAGAGAGAGAGAGAGAGAGAGAGAGAGAGAGAGAGAGAGAGAGAGAGAGAGGGAGAGAGAGAGGATGCTATGAATATACTCATAAGCTAATAAATATGACAAGATTCGCTGAGAGATTCCAATAAAAATAAACTGAAAAACATTTTCTTCAGAGAGAGAGAGAGAGAGAGGAGAGAGAGAGAGAGAGAGTTAGAGAGAGAGAGAGAGTTAGAGAGAGAGAGAGAGTTAGAGAGAGAGAGAGAGTTAGAGAGAGAGAGAGAGAAAGACTGACTGATAATCTTTATTCTCCAGAGAAAGAGATAAGCAAGAAGACGTTTTTAACCCATCTGGCCCCTGTCCCTTCAGGGACTAAGGATATTAAGACGCATGCACTATTCCACAACATAAAACTAGTTATAGCAAAACGATGATAATTCACATTATCATAAAAGAAAACGTGCACACAGGTCAATGTCACCACACACACACCACACACACACACAACACACACACACACCACACACACACACACACACACACACATATTACTGAGTATAAAATACGCCTATGCGGAAAGAGGATGTAAGAAGCATCAGTAAATACAGAGTAAAGCTAAGTAAAGACGAGGTGATTCAGTTGCCCTTTAGGAGGAAAACTTGTATTTGACTGCTGTGTACGTGTATTTCATTGCTAATGATGTTGTGATCGCATGATCGAGTTTTGGTCAATCCATGGCACATTAAAGATGCCAGACATCCTGACCTTGTTTGCCATTGTTGTACATGCTAAAAAACGTTCACACTGCTAAAAACGTTTTCACAACATAGTTGAGGCCATGAAACTTGGATGAAAAAAATCAAAGAGTGGGGAGGGAGAATCTTAAGGTCTAGCAGGTCCATCGTCGAACACATTTTTGAGTATACAAATGACACTTGAACTCGAAGCTGCAGAGCTGGACAGTAAGACAACATAAGGTTTCTCTTCAGCAACTTGATAGAATCCACTGAGACAGATTCTGATTCTTCACGCAGCTAGTCAAAGTTTTCAGGTTTCCGAACACAACTTTGTCACTGGATCCATTGAATGAAGCAGCTGAAGGCATCGACAGATGCCTTGGCTGCTTTAAGAGACTGGCGACAGAATTTGGCGTGGATCCGGAAAGGTGGAATCTCAAACTCGCAAAAGGTTTCAGAGGCGCGGTGTATGACGTGCATGCAAATAAAGTCACGGATATGAAGCTCTGGGGACAAGCACTTCTAACCAGCTATAAGCTGTCGGCCAATGCTTATCGAAAAAAAAAATCCAAACCATCCGAGGAGGCAGAGGATCAACACACGGTCTGTCCACTGACGGTAAGTACCTTGTTCCCTCAGTGAGTATCATCATTTTACCGGACATTTGTCCCTGTGAACAGCTGCATGACACAGCGTTCACCGAGTTCTTATGTGTCACAATGCAGTGGTATCCACCGCTCAAGATGATACAAATACTCACAAGGGAATGCATGATAAGCCTTGTAGGAGTTTGGGCAGTCTATTTCAAGGTCTCACAAAAAACATGATAATCCACAGGAAAATTCAAATGGAAGTTTAACCGACGATGGTCAAAACAGTGGAAAACATCTGCTACCAAACGCACTGTAAACTAAAATCGCACAAGACAGTAGACTGCAAAAAGCTAGCCAGACTTAATCATATGCCAAGCAATGTTCACCTTTCAAGGCTGCAGTGCAGCGTCTAAGGTACACTGCATTACAATGCCAGGAGTATGAAACCTGTTTGTTATGTGATAACACCGATAAATCTCTGATAACACCGATAAATCTCTGATAACACCAATAAGTCTCTGATGACAGCGATAAGTCTCTGCTGACACCAGTGAGTCCAGAAGACACCCAGAGAGGCTATTCCCCCTTACTGACGTCACTACATGTCTCTTGGTCATGCACAAGAGGTGGAATCTAACATGCTGATTGCACAGGAAGTACCGAAAGATCCCTGTGAAACGTTAGAGCGGAACTCCACCATGTCTGCCACAGGAACTGCCGCACGATCCCTGTAAAACGTATAAGCAGAACTCCACCATGTCTGCCGACCAAAAACACAAGAGAAAAAGTCGCACTGACTTGAAAAACGTGACAATGACTCCTGTCTATAACACCCGGTCAGGACCAAGCCTTTCAGGAGCCCTAGGAGGAAATGTTGATGATTCACACCATCTTCGTCCCACTTATCACCCACTCCCCCCGAGTATTCTCTGTCTGTCTGTCTGTCTGTCTGCCTGTCTGTCTGTCTCTCTCTCTCTCTCTCCCTCTCTCTCTCTCTCTCTCTCTCTCTCTCACCAGTTTCTTAAGTCAGGACTTGTCCAGGAAATGCTCTACCTTCAGCACCAATAACATTATGAGGAGAACAGTTGTGGAGAAGTCAAGCAGATGAGAGGCTAAGCCAGTCTTCGAGTTTTGATTTCTCTTTTTTAATTTTCCATTCACGTTTCTAAAGATGATACCAATTCTCCTAAGATTTGGAATGATAAGCCTATTAAGTGTTTGAGCCAGGCTCTTTTTAGCTCTCACAAACACATGATCACGCATAGGAAAATTCAAAAGGGAGTTTAACCAACGAGGGCCAAAACAGTGCAAACATCTGCTACCAAACGCACTGTAAACTAAAATCGCACAAGGCAGCAGACTTCAGAAAGCTAGCCAGACTTAATCATATGCCGAACAATGTTTATCGTTCAAGGCTGCAATGTTTACATTTCAAGGCAGCAATGTTTACATTTCAAGGCAGTAATGTTTATCTTTCAAGGCAGCAATGTTTACCTTTCAAGGCAGCAATGTTTACCTTTCAAGGCAGCAATGTTTACCTTTCAAAGCTGCAATGCAGCGTCTAAGGTACACCGCATTACAATGCCAGGAGTATGAAGCCTGTTTGTTATGTGATGCAATGGTAAAAGGATGATTTGCAGATCCAACTGCTATCACAGAGGAGACCTTGGCACTACAGGGACCTGACCTGACTCTTTCCCCTTCTATTTTACCCATGGCTGCTATCAAAGTTTACAGCAGGAACGTGAAAGGGGAGATCAAAGCAGCAGTGATGGAATGTCTGGTTTATTACCTATACCTTGGCCCGCTATTTTGTCGGCTTGGGACCCCATCATATTCTGAACTGTGTGCACACATCGGATGAGAGCTCAGAGAAAGCAGAGTCCACCTCTTACATGGGAGATCATTCCTCCATTTGTAGGGATGAAACAGTCTCTCAACTGTCTGACTCCACTTTCTAGCCGAATGCCACGAGAAGCTGTCTAAAGCTCACCCATTCCACAGGCAGTGCTGAATTCTTCGAGAGGAATGGAACCAGCAGACCAACAGAAGCATGCTAACCGAAATCCACGTACTGACCGTGGGCCATTCTCTTCCACACGACGGTCACATGGGAGTCAGAGCGACCACACGGCGGATGATTGAGTATCACTACTAGCGAGAGATCCCTGATGACATCGATACATCTCTGACGACACTGGTAAATTTCTGATGAGACTGATAAATCTATGATAACACCGATAAATCTCTGATGACACTGATAAATCTCTGATGACACCGATAAATCTCTGATGACATCGATGCATCTCTGATAACACCGATAAATCTCTGATAACACCAATAAGTCTCTGATGACAGCGATAAGTCTCTGATAACACCGATAAATCTATGATGACACCAATAAGTCCAGAAGACACCCGAAGATGCTATTCCCCCCTTACTGACATCACTAAATGTCTCTTGGTCATGCAGAAGAGGTGGAATCTAACATGCTGATTGCACAGGAAGTGCTGCACGATCCCTGTGAAACGTTAGAGCGGACATCCACCATATTTGCCACAGGAACTGCCGCACGATCCCTGTGAAACGTATAAGCGGAACTTTACCATGTCTGCCGACCAAAAACACAAGAGAAAAAGTCGCACTGACTTGAAAAACGTCACAATGACTCCTGGAAATAACACCCCGGTCAGGAGCAAGCCTTTCAGGAACCCTAGGAGGAAGTGTAATGACTCACACCATCTTCGTCCCACTTATCACCCACTCCCCCCGAATATTCTCTCTCTCTCTCTCTCTCTCTCTCTCTCTCTCTCTCTCTCTCTCACCAGCTTCTTAAGTCAGAACGTGTCCAGGAAATGCTCCACCTTCAGCACCAATAACATTATGAGGAGAACAGTTGTGGAGAAGTCAAGCAGATGAGAGGCTAAGCCAGTCTTCGAGTTTTGATTTCTCTTTTTTAATTGTCCATTCACGTTTCTGAAGATGATACCAATTCTCATAAGAGTTGGAATGATAAGCCTGTTAAGTGTTTGAGCCAGGCTCCTTTTACCTCTCATAAACACATGATCACGCATAGGAAAATTCAAAAGGGAGTTTAACCAACGAGGGCCAAAACAGTGCAAACATCTGCTACCAAATGCACTGTAAACTAAAATCGCACAAGGCAGCAGACTTCAGAAAGCTAGCCAGACTTAATCATATGCCGATCAATGTTTACCGTTCAAGGCTGCAATGTTCACATTTCAAAGCAGCAATGTTTATCTTTCAAGGCAGCAATGTTTACCTTTCAAGGCAGCAAAGTTTACTTTTCAAGGCAGCAATGTTTACCTTTCAAAGCTGCAATGCAGCGTCTAAAGTACACCACATTACAATGCCAGGAGTAATGAAGCCTGTTTGTTATGTGATGCAATGGTAAAAGGATGATTTGCAGATCCAACTGCTATCACAGAGGAGACCTTGGCACTACAGGTACCTGACCTGACTCTTTCCCCTTCTATTTTACCCATGGCTGCTATCAAAGTTTACAGTAGACACGTGAAAGGGGAGATCAAAGCAGCAGTGATGGAATGTCTGGTTTATTACCTATACCTTGGCCGCTATTTTGTCGGCTTGGGACCCCATCATATTCTGAAACTGTGTGCACACATCGGATGAGAACTCAGAGAAAGCAGAGTCCACCTCTTACATGGGAGATCATTCCTCCATTTGTAGGGATGAAACAGTCTCTCAACTGTCTGACTCCACTTTCTAGCCGAATGCCACGAGAAGCTGTCTAAAGCTCACCCATTCCACAGGCAGTGCTGAATTATTCGAGAGGAATGGAACCAGCAGACCAACAGAAGCATGCTAACCGAAATCCACGTACTGACCGTGGGCCATTCTCTTCCACACGACGGTCACATGGGAGTCAGAGCGACCACACGGCGGATGATTGAGTATCACTACTAGCGAGAGATCCCTGATGACATCGATACATCTCTGACGACACTGGTAAATTTCTGATGAGACTGATAAATCTATGATAACACCGATAAATCTCTGATGACACTGATAAATCTCTGATGACACCGATAAATCTCTGATGACATCGATACATCTCTGATAACACCGATAAATCTCTGATAACACCAATAAGTCTCTGATGACAGCGATAAGTCTCTGATAACACCGATAAATCTATGATGACACCAATAAGTCCAGAAGACACCCGAAGATGCTATTCCCCCCTTACTGACATCACTAAATGTCTCTTGGTCATGCAGAAGAGGTGGAATCTAACATGCTGATTGCACAGGAAGTGCTGCACGATCCCTGTGAAACGTTAGAGCGGACATCCACCATATTTGCCACAGGAACGGCCGCACGATCCCTGTGAAACGTATAAGCGGAACTCTACCATGTCTGCCGACCAAAAACACAAGAGAAAAAGTCGCACTGACTTGAAAAAACGTCACAATGACTCCTGGAAATAACACCCCGGTCAGGAGCAAGCCTTTCAGGAACCCTAGGAGGAAGTGTTAATGACTCACACCATCTTCGTCCCACTTATCACCCATTCCCCCGAGTATTCTCTCTCTCTCCTCTCTCTCTCTCTCTCCTCTCTCTCTCTCTCCTCTCTTTTCTCTCTCACCAGCTTCTTAAGTCAGAACGTGTCCAGGAAATGCTCCACCTTCAGCACCAATAACATTATGAGGAGAACAGTTGTGGATAAGTCAAGCAGATGAGAGGCTAAGCCAGTCTTCGAGTTTTGATTTCTCTTTTTAATTGTCCATTCACGTTTCTGAAGATGATACCAATTCTCATAAGAGTTGGAATGATAAGCCTGTTAAGTGTTTGAGCCAGGCTCCTTTTACCTCTCATAAACACATGATCACGCATAGGAAAATTCAAAAGGGAGTTTAACCAACGAGGGCCAAAACAGTGCAAACATCTGCTACCAAATGCACTGTAAACTAAAATCGCACAAGGCAGCAGACTTCAGAAAGCTAGCCAGACTTAATCATATGCCGATCAATGTTTACCGTTCAAGGCTGCAATGTTCACATTTCAAAGCAGCAATGTTTATCTTTCAAGGCAGCAATGTTTACCTTTCAAGGCAGCAAAGTTTACTTTTCAAGGCAGCAATGTTTACCTTTCAAAGCTGCAATGCAGCGTCTAAAGTACACCGCATACAATGCCAGGAGTATGAAGCCTGTTTGTTATGTGATGCAATGGTAAAAAGGATGATTTGCAGATCCAACTGCTATCACAGAGGAGACCTTGGCACTACAGGGACCTGACCTGACTCTTTCCCCTTCTATTTTACCCATGGCTGCTATCAAAGTTTACAGCAGACACGTGAAAGGGGAGATCAAAGCAGCAGTGATGGAATGTCTGGTTTATTACCTATACCTTGGCCCGCTATTTTGTCGGCTTGGGACCCCATCATATTCTGAAACTGTGTGCACACATCGGATGAGAGCTCAGAGAAAGCAGAGTCCACCTCTTACATGGGAGATCATTCCTCCATTTGTAGGGATGAAACAGTCTCTCAACTGTCTGACTCCACTTTCTAGCCGAATGCCACGAGAAGCTGTCTAAAGCTCACCCATTCCACAGGCAGTTGCAGAATTCTTCGAGAGGAATGGAACCAGCAGACCAACAGAAGCATGCTAACCGAAATCCACGTACTGACCGTGGGCCATTCTCTTCCACACGACGGTCACATGGGAGTCAGAGCGACCACACGGCGGATGATTGAGTATCACTACTAGCGAGAGATCCCTGATGACATCGATACATCTCTGACGACACTGGTAAATTTCTGATGAGACTGATAAATCTATGATAACACCGATAAATCTCTGATGACACTGATAAATCTCTGATGACACCGATAAATCTCTGATGACATCGATACATCTCTGATAACACCGATAAATCTCTGATAACACCAATAAGTCTCTGATGACAGCGATAAGTCTCTGATAACACCGATAAATCTATGATGACACCAATAAGTCCAGAAGACACCCGAAGATGCTATTCCCCCCTTACTGACATCACTAAATGTCTCTTGGTCATGCAGAAGAGGTGGAATCTAACATGCTGATTGCACAGGAAGTGCTGCACGATCCCTGTGAAACGTTAGAGCGGACATCCACCATATTTGCCACAGGAACTGCCGCACGATCCCTGTGAAACGTATAAGCGGAACTCTACCATGTCTGCCGACCAAAAACACAAGAGAAAAAGTCGCACTGACTTGAAAAACGTCACAATGACTCCTGGAAATAACACCCCGGTCAGGAGCAAGCCTTTCAGGAACCCTAGGAGGAAGTGTTAATGACTCACACCATCTTCGTCCCACTTATCACCCACTCCCCCCGAGTATTTCTCTCTCTCTCTCTCTCTCTCTCTCTCTCTCTCTCTCTCACCAGCTTCTTAAGTCAGAACGTGTCCAGGAAATGCTCCACCTTCAGCACCAATAACATTATGAGGAGAACAGTTGTGGAGAAGTCAAGCAGAT
The DNA here is from genome assembly GCA_018398815.1 of Conus ventricosus. Classification (NCBI taxonomy): domain Eukaryota; kingdom Metazoa; phylum Mollusca; class Gastropoda; order Neogastropoda; family Conidae; genus Conus; species Conus ventricosus. The sequence continues at coordinate 7,517,200 of CM031601.1, forward strand.
GAGAGGCTAAGCCAGTCTTCGAGTTTTGATTTCTCTTTTTTAATTGTCCATTCACGATTCTGAAGATGATACCAATTCTCATAAGAGTTGGAATGATAAGCCTGTTAAGTGTTTGAGCCAGGCTCCTTTTACCTCTCATAAACACATGATCACGCATAGGAAAATTCAAAAGGGAGTTTAACCAACGAGGGCCAAAACAGTGCAAACATCTGCTACCAAATGCACTGTAAACTAAAATCGCACAAGGCAGCAGACTTCAGAAAGCTAGCCAGACTTAATCATATGCCGATCAATGTTTACCGTTCAAGGCTGCAATGTTCACATTTCAAAGCAGCAATGTTTATCTTTCAAGGCAGCAATGTTTACCTTTCAAGGCAGCAAAGTTTACTTTTCAAGGCAGCAATGTTTACCTTTCAAAGCTGCAATGCAGCGTCTAAAGTACACCACATTACAATGCCAGGAGTATGAAGCCTGTTTTGTTATGTGATGCAATGGTAAAAGGATGATTTGCAGATCCAACTGCTATCACAGAGGAGACCTTGGCACTACAGGGACCTGACCTGACTCTTTCCCCTTCTATTTTACCCATGGCTGCTATCAAAGTTTACAGCAGACACGTGAAAGGGGAGATCAAAGCAGCAGTGATGGAATGTCTGGTTTATTACCTATACCTTGGCCCGCTATTTTGTCGGCTTGGGACCCCATCATATTCTGAAACTGTGTGCACACATTGTATGAGAGCTGAGAGAAAGCCGAGTCCACCTCTTACATGGGAGATCATTCCTCCATTTGTAGGGATGAAACAGTCTCTCAACTGTCTGACTCCACTTTCTAGCCATATGCCACGAGAAGCTGTCTAAAGCTCACCCATTCCACAGGCAGTGCTGAATTATTCGAGAGGAATGGTACCAGCAGACCAACAGAAGCATGCTAACCGAAACCCACGTACTGATCGTGGGCCATTCTCTTGCACACGACGGTCACATGGGAGTCAGAGCGACCACACGGCGGATGATTGAGTATCACTACTAGCGAGAGATCCCTGATGACATCGATACATCTCTGACGACACTGGTAAATTTCTGATGAGACTGATAAATCTCTGATGACACCGATAAATCTCTGATGACACTGATAAATCTCTGATGACACCGATAAATCTCTGATGACATCGATACATCTCTGATAACACCGATAAATCTCTGATAACACCAATAAGTCTCTGATGACAGCGATAAGTCTCTGATAACACCGATAAATCTATGATGACACCAATAAGTCCAGAAGACACCCGAAGATGCTATTCCCCCCTTACTGACGTCACTAAATGTCTCTTGGTCATGCAGAAGAGGTGGAATCTAACATGCTGATTGCACAGGAACTGCCGCACAATCCCTGTGAAACGATAGAGCGGAACTCCACCATATCTTCCACAGGAAGTGCTGCACGATCCCTGTGAAACGTTAGGGCGGACCTCCACCATATCTGCCACAGGAACTGCCGCACGATCCCTGTGAAACGTATAAGCGGAACTCTACCATGTCTGCCGACCAAAAACACAAGAGAAAAAGTCGCACTGACTTGAAAAACGTCACATTGACTCCTGGAAATAACACCCCGGTCAGGAGCAAGCCTTTCAGGAACCCTAGGAGGAAGTGTTAATGACTCACACCATCTTCGTCCCACTTATCACCCACTCCCCCCGAGTATTCTCTCTCTCTCTCTCTCTCTCTCTCTCTCTCTCTCTCTCTCTCTCTCCTCTCTCTCTCTCTCTCTCTCTCTCTCTCTCAACGTCTGCTTAGGTCAGGACATAGAGAGGAAATGCCCCAACTTGAACACCAGTAAGTTTATGATAAGAAAAACAACAACTGTGTAGAACCCAGTAAAAGATACGCAGGACTACTCTCTACTTTAATTCTTTAAGTTTTGTTCCTCTTTTTTGATTTTACCTTTGTGTTTCAATGGTAAAATACGAATATGACGTTTACCTTGAATTGTGTATGTCTGTTCATTTATCCCGTTCTGTTCACGGTTTATCTCCATTTCAGTTCCGTTGCTCAGGTAGGAGCACAAGGAATCTTGAGTGACATAACATTTGGAACGTTCCATCAAGAGCTATGCCTTAGAACCTTTGTGAAAACCAAAAAAAAGCGCTACTAGTACCGCAGAGTTGCTCCTTCCATCAGTAGTGACAGACAGGGTGGAAGTAAACAATTACTCAAAGCTGCACTGCCCTACATCTTACTCCTAGCACGCCATACCATCTTTCCATTACTCCTCACACTGTATGCCTGGAAAAGAAAGTATCTATCTATCTATCTATCTATCTATCTATCTATCTATCTATCTATCTATCTATCTATCTATCTATCGATCTATCTATCTATCTATCTATCTATCTATCTATCTATCTGTCTCTTTGCTATAACTGATTGTATGTTTCCTGTCTGTCTATCTGTCCATCACCTATTTTTGTTGTTCAATCTACCAGTAATATAAAACAAAGTGCACGTTCAATAATAAAAGTACATGTTCAGTGTTTGCGGAGGGTGTCAGGATTTCAGGGCCACTTTCTCTGAAGAGAACGGTAGTTTCCAATGCCAGGGTGCGGGAACCAGCTCGTCATTTGCTTGATTTATCCGTCCATTGCCGCCTACCATCAATGCACTCGCTCCCTGTTTGTATGAATCCTTTCATTCACAGCTGTCAGAGATGTGGGATAGACGGATAGAGATGGAGATCAAATATATACTCTCTCTCTCTCTCTCTCTCTCCTCTCTCTCTCTCTCTCTCTCTCTCTCTCTCTCTCTCCTTCTGCCTCTCTCGTGTCTGTCGATATCCGTCTGTTTCCCCCCTCTGTCGAGAGAGAGAGAGAGAGAGAGAGAGAGAGAGAGAGAGAGAGAGAGAGAGGAGAGAGAGAGAAGAGAGAGAGAGAGGAAGAGAGAGAGAGAGAGAGAGGAGAAGAGAAGAGAGAGAGAAGGCAGACGGATATTGACAGACATGACAGAGAGAGAAGGCGGCAGATACGACAGAATGAGAGAGAGAGAGAGAGAGAGAGAGAGAGAGGAGAGAGAGAAGGAGAGAGAAGAGAGACAGAGAGAGAGAGAGAGAGAAGAGAGAGAGAGAGAGAAGAGCAGAGAGACAGACGAAAGACATGGTGATACAGAGAAAGACAGAGACAAAGACAGGTTGTATACCGAGAGAGAGACAGGAATGACGAGAGACAGAGAAAGGACAGAAGGCGAGAGGAGACAGACGAATTGACCGACATGAAAAGAGATAGGAGATGAAAGTGACAGAGATTACAAATTTCAGTGTTCCCTGTATTGCCCCAGGGATGTCCCCAGATACCAGGGTGTTTGGTGTGGAGCTATCCAGCTTTCCCCGGGGAAATCATTCCAAAAGGTATCCGCCGAGCCAGTGAGGATCCAAAGAAAAGACTGTCACAGCAAAAGTTGCAGAAAGGGGAAAATGGGGGAGAGGAGGTGGGGAGTGAGGGGAGACAGACAGACAGAAAGAGAGAGAGGAGAGAGATAGAAGGAGAAAGAGAGAAAATGTGTATTTGTTTGTATGCATGGGCACGCGCTTGAGTGTGTGTGGTGTGTGTGGTGTGTGCGTGTGTGTGTGTGTGTGTGTGGTGCGTGCGTGGCGTGCGTGCGTGCGTGCGTGCGTGCGTGCGTGCGTGGTGTGTGTGTGTGTGTGTGTGTGTGTGTGTGTGTGTGTGTGTGTGTGTGTGTGTGTGTGCGCGTGCGCGCGCACATGCGCATCCGTGTGTGTGTGTGTGTGTGTGTGGTGTGTGTGTGTGTGTGTGTGTGTGTGTGTGTGTCTGCGCGCGCGCGCGCGCGCGTGTGTGTGTGTGTGTGTGTGTGTGTGTGTGTGTGTGTGTGTGTGTGTGCGTGCGCGCGCGCGCGCACATGCGCATCAGTGTGTGTGTGTGTGTGTGTGTGTGTGTGTGTGTGTGTGTGTGTGTGTGTGTGTGTGTCTGTGTCTGCGTGTGTGCCAGCATGTGTGTGTGTGTGTGTGCGCGCACGCACATGCGCATCAGTGTGGTGTGTGTGTGTGTGTGTGTGTGTGTGGTTGTGTGTGTGTGTGTGTGTGTGTGTGTGTGTGTGTGTGTGTGTGCGTGCGCGCGTGCCTTTGAGTTGAAACAGGATACCTACTGTTAAAAAGAAACAGAGGAACAATGGACCTGCTGTGCCAAATAAAGCTATCATCAACGGCCTGCGCATTGTTAGAAAACATGTGTACACATGCTGATGAAGAGAGTGGTACTACGACTATTGCTGCCAACCAAAAAGCACAGCGATGGGACCATTACAGACATTGTGAGTTTGTTGACGTTAATGCGAGAACTACCCTCTCCCACTTCGTAAAAATGTAATACATTTGATGCATGCTCTCTGTCTCTCTGTCTCAGTCTCTGTCTCTCTGTCTCTCTCCCTCTCTCTCTCTCTCTCTCTTGCTGCACACATTATTAGTCTGCCGATATGCAGGATGCGACAATCGTAACATGACGGACTCTAATATGACATTGTCGTGATTGTGCAACGCACCCTGAAATACCTCTTAAGGCCAGATAAAAGTCGAGAAATCAGTGATTTTATTTTCTTCGAAAATCTCGTTTCTTAAATACCGTCTGACTCTTCTGAAATGAACTGTCGTGCCAAGGATTGTTGACCCCCCCTCTCTCTCTCTCTCTCTCTCTCTCTCTCTCTCTCTCTCTCTCTCTCTCTCTCTCTCTCTCCTCTCTCTCTCTCTCTCAACAATGATGTCACATTCTCTTTCCGTCTCTTTCTGTTTCTCTCTCTCCCCGTCTGTCTGTCTGTCTCTTTTTCTGTCTCTGTCTGTGTGTCTGTCTGTGTGTCTGTCTCTGTCTCTCTGTGTCTGTCTCACACACAGTGATGATAACACAATCTCTCTTTCATTAGATGCGAGTGTTGAGTGTATGCACGCATGCTTGCGCGCGCGCGCAGCACGCACGCACGCACGCACGCACGCACGCACGCACACACACACACACACACACACACACACACACACACACACACACACACACACACACACACACACAAACACACTACCCAGTATAAAACACTCCCATGGGGAAAAAAGATAATTATAAGAAGCGTCAGTCACTACAGACTAAAACTAATTAGACAAGGTGGTTCAGTTGCTTTTTAGAAGGTAAACATGTATTTGACTGTTTGCTGTGTATGCGTATTTCATTGCTAATAATATTGTGATTGTGTGATAAGAGTTTTGATCTATTCATGACATCAAAGGTGCTGGACATCATTACGTTGTATGTCAGAATAAAAAAGGTACTAAACAAGACAAGTAGACTGCAGAAAGCTAGCCAGACTTAATCATATGCCGAGCAATGTTTACCTTTCAAGGCTGCAATGCAGCGACTAAGGTACACCGCATTACAATGCCAGGAGTATGAAACCCGTTTGTTATGTGATGCAATGAAAAAAAGGATGATTTGCAGATCCAACTGCTATCACAGAGGAGACCTTGGCACTACAGGGACCTGACCTGACTCTTTCTCCTTCTATTTTACCCATGGCCGCTGACACGTGACACGTGAAAGGGGAGATCAAAGCAGCAGTGATGGGATGTCTGGTTTATTACCTATTCCTTGGCCGCTATCATGTCGGCTTGGGACCCCATCATATTCTGAAACTGTGTGCACACTTCAGATGAGGGCTCAGAGAAAACAGAGTCCAACTCTTACATGGGAGATCATTCCTCCATTTGTAGGGACGGAACAGTCTCTCAACTGTCTGACTCCACTTTCTAGCCGAATGCCACGAGAAGCTGTCAAAGCTCACCCATTCCACAGGCGGTGCTGAATTCTTCCAGAGGAATGGAACCAGCAGACTCACAGAAGCATGCTAACCGAACCCACGTATTGATAGTGGGCGATTCTCTTCAACACAAGGGTCACATGGTCAGTGCGACCACATGGTGGGTGATTGAGTATCACTACTAGCGAGAGATCCCTGATGACATCGATACATCTCTGATGACACCGATACATCCCTGATGACACCGATACATCCCTGATGACACCGATACATCCCTGATGACACCGATAAATCTCTTATGACACCGATACATCCTGATGACACCGATACATCCCTGATGACACCGATACATCTCTGATAACACTGACAAATCTCTGATGACACTGGTAAATCTCTGATGACACTGATAAATCTCTGATGACATCGATACATCTCTGATGATACCAATAAATCTCTGATAACTCTGATAAATCTCTGATGACACCGATAAGTCCAGAAGACACCCGGAGATGCCATTGCACCCTTGCTGACGTCACTAAATGTCTCTTGGTCACGCACAAGAGGTGGAATCTAACATGCTGATTGCACAGGAAGTGCCGCACAATCCCTGTGAAACGTATAAGAGGAACTCCACCATGTCTGCCACAGGAACTGCCGCACGATCCCTGTGAAACGTTAGAGCGGAACTCCACCATGTCTGCCACAGGAACTGCCGCACAATCCTTGTGAAACGTATAAGAGGAACTCCACCGTGTCTGCCGACCAAAAACACAAGAGAAAAGGTCGAACTGACTTGGAAAACGTGACAATGACTCCTGTCTATAACACCCTGGTCAGGACCAAGCCTTTCAGGAACCCTAGAAGAAAGTGTTAATGACTCACACCATCTTCGTCCCACTTACCACCCACTACTCCCTAGTATTCTCTCTCTCTCTCTCTCTCTCTCTCTCTCTCTCTCTCTGATGATGTCATCCTTTGACTTACATGCATACACATTCTGTTCTCTGTCGAATATATCATTTTCATCCTCGATATTTAATCCCCATTTCCCAATACGAGCATTTAAGTTCAATAAGTTAAGGTCAACAAGACCCACGGGACAGGATACGACAGAGTCACAGGCTGAAAAGAAATAGGGGAAAACGACAATTAAAGTGAAAATAACTGAAGTAATGTACCAACCTGATACATGGAAAGCGACAAGGTTTTAGTAATTTATCCATGGGGCTGCTAAATCCAACGAATATAAACAACACAAGTCCAACACCACACGAACATGACCACAGAAGAACACACTCGAGTGTCAAAGGTTAGCATGGCAGCTTTGTTATGTAGACCCAAGATTCGGGGTTTACCTTTGCATCGGAGAGGGCGATAGGCTTATTTTGCGCATGCGTATTTGATGTAAACAAAAGATGCTTAAAATAGTACGGCTTTCCGGAGAATCATACGACGCAGGGAAGAAAGGTCTTCATTGTATATGTAAACGAAATATGATGAGGGTAACGAGATAGAAAACACGTGTTTTGTATGATAGTATCAACAGCATTAATATCATGAGTTTTAAAATAATAATATATATACTTACATTACGTTCATAAGGAAGAATACTAAGTAGTGTTAATGTATAATTAAGATAGAATTCTGCATGTACATACTGTCAGGGAAGAATGTTTGGTTGCAGTTATAGTAAATTTTGTTCTAATTATGTAAAATTGATTTATATTTCTTGTCGTGTACTCATGTGAATAGGCTGATGGCCTCACATTAAAGTCACGAGTCACGAGTCTCTCTCTCTCTCTCTCTCTCTCTCTCTCTCTCTCTCCTCTCTCTCTCCTTCAATCACTTCTTAAATCAGGACATAGAAAACACCCCAACTTCAACAACGGTAAGTTTATAATAAACAACAACAACCTGTGTAGCATCCAGTAAAAGAGGTGCAGGACTACTCTCTACTTTAGGTCTTTAAGTTTTGTTTCTCTTTTTAAATTTTACCTTTGTGTTTCAACAGTAAAATACGTATATGACGTTTACCTTTAAAATGAGTATGTCTGTTCATTTATCCCGTTTTGTTCACGGTTTATCTCCCTTTCAGTTCTGTCGCTAAGTTAGAAGCACAAGGAATCTTGAGTGACTTAACGTTTGAAAGAGCTGTTCCTTAGAAGCCTTGTGCAAACCGAAAAATCCCCACTAGTACTGCAGAGCTGCTCCTTCCACTACTAGTGACAGACAGGGTGGAAGTAACAATAACTCAAAGCTGCACTGCCCTACATCTTACTCCTAGCACGCCATACCTTCTTTCCCTTACTCCTCACACTGTGTGCCTGGAAAAAAGTATTAAGACATGTATGTATGTATGTATGTATGTATGTATGTATGTATGTATGTATGTATGTATGTATGTATCTGTCTCTTTGTTATGACTGATTGCACGTTGCCTGTCTGTCTATCTGTCCTTCACCTATTTATCGTTCAATCTACCAGTAACATAAAACGTACAAGTTCAATAAAACAAAGTACAAGTTCAATAAAAACAAAAAGTACAAGTTCAATTAAAAAAGTACAAGTTCAATTAAAAAAAATACAAGTTCAAAAAAAAAGTACAAGTTCAATAAAAAAAAATACAAGTTCAATAAAAAAAAGTACAAGTTCAATAAAAAAAAAGTACAAGTTCAATAAAAAAAAGTACAAGTTCAATAAAAAAAAAGAACAAGTTCAATGTTCGTGGAGGGTGCCAGGACTTCAGGGCCACTTTCTCTGAAGAGAATGGTAGTTTCCTATGTCATGGTGCAGGAAGCAGCACGTCATTTGCTTGTTTCATCCGTCCACTGCCGCCCACCGTCCATGCACTCGCTCCCTGTTTGTATCCGTCCACTGCCGCCCACCCTCAATGCACTCGCTCCCTGTTTGTATCCGTCCACTGCCTCCACCGTCAATGCACTCGCTCCCTGTTTGTATCCGTCCACTGCCGCCCACCGTCAATGCACTCGCTCCCTGTTTGTATCCGTCCACTGCCGCCCACCGTCAATGCACTCGCTCCCTGTTTGTATCCGCCCACTCCCGCCCCCCCTCAATGCATTTCCGTTTCCCTTTGTTTGTATTCGCCCCCTTGCCCGCCCCACCTTTCCTTTGCACCCCCGCTCCCCTTTTTTGTATCCGTCCATTGCCGCCCCGTCTATGAAACTCGCCCCCTGTTTGTATCCGTCCATTGCCGCCCCCCTCAATGCACTCGTTTCCCTGTTTGTATCCGCCCATTGCCCCCCCACTCCCTTTTTGGTACCCGTCCATTGCGCCCCCCCCCCTTTTTTTGTATCCGCCCCAATTGCCCCCCCTTTTCCCTGTTTGTACCCGCCCATTTGCTGCCTCCCCTCAATGAATTTGGGCCCCTTTTTGTATCAGCCCTTTTTTTTTTAACCCCCCCCACCTGCCCCAGATGTGGGATGGGAAAGGTTGGAGATGGAAAATTGAATATGCTCCCCCTCTCCCCCTCTCTTTCTCTCTCTTTTCTCTCTCTCTTTTTCTCTCTCTCTCTCTTTTCCTCTCTTTTCTCTCTCCCCTCCTCTCTCTCTCTCTCTCTTTTTCTCTCTCCCCTTCTTCTCTCTTCTCTTTTCTCCCATGTCTGTGGGAAAATCCGTCTGTTGCCCCCCTCCCCCTCCTAAACCCTTCAGTCTCCCCTGTCTTTTCTTTTCTGTTTTGTCTGTCTCGTCTGTCTGTTTTGTCTGTCTGTTGTCTGTCTCCCTCTCTCTCTCGGGGTTTCTCTGTCTCGGGTCTTCTGTCTCTCTCTTTCTCTCTCTCTCCCCTTTCTCTCTCTCTCTCTCTTTTCGAGAGAGTTAGAGAGGAGGGCAGCGGATATTGACGACATAAGGAGAGAGAGGGAGAGAGATTCGGATTCGGATTCGGAGGGTTTTTAATCATTCATAGCCGGGGAGAGGGAGAGGGAGAGGGGGGAAGAGGGAGGGGAGAGAGAGAGAGGGGAGGGGGGTGAAAGGGAGAGGGGGGAGGAGAGAGGAGGAGAGAGGGGGATGAGAGGGGAAGAGAGGGAGAGAAGAGAGATGCGCGACAGGACAGAGAAAGGGGATACGGAGAAAGTCACGGGAAACAGGAAAAGGGGATACACAGAGGGGGGAAGAGAGAGAGTGAGAGGGGAGAAGAGAGAGAGAGAGAGAGGGGAGAAAAGAGAAGAGAAAGCGACAGGGGTGATGCAGAGGGGAGGAGAGGGGAGAGAGGAGGGGAAAAGGGGAAAAGAGAGGAGGGAAGGGGGAGGGGAAAACAGACGGACAGACAGCAGACAGCCGACAGACAGACAAAACAGAGACGGGGTTTGATACAGAGAGAGAAAAAAAAGAAAGACAGAGACAGACAGGGGGGACAGAGGGGAAGAGAACGACGGATATTGCCCGAAAATTAAAAGGTTTCGGAGGTGAAAAGTGACAGAGTTACAAAATTTTAGTGTTCCCTGTAATTTCCCTTTGGGATGTCCCCCGGGGCACCAGGGTTTTTTGGTGTGGGGCTATCCAGCTTTCCCCCGGGAAAACACTCTTTTAAAAAATTTTGGGCCCAGCCAGTGGGGGATCCAAAGAAAGGGGCTGTCATTTCAAGAGCTGGAGGGAAAAGGGAAAAGGGAGGGAAAAAGAGAGAAAGAGAGGAGGAAAGAGAGGAGAAGGGGAGAGAGAGAGTTGGGAGGGGAGAGGAAGGGGAGAGGAAAAAGAGGAGAGAGAGAGAGGGGGAGAGAGGGGGGGGGAGAGCATGTGTGTGCGTGTGCGTGTGTGCATCTGTTTTGTGTGTGGGTGTTTTGGGGGTGTGTGTTGTGTGTGTGTGGGGGTGTTGTTGTGTGTGTGGTGTGTGCTTTTGGGTGTTTTGTGTTTTGTGTGTGTGTTGGGTGTGTGTGTGGGGTGTGTGGTGTGTGGTGGTGTGTGTGGGGTGTCCGTGTGGGATGTGCGGCGCGGGGTGCATGTGTGCATGTGGGTGTGTGTGTGTGGGGGGGGGTGTGTGTGTTTTGTGTGTGTGTGCGTGTGTGTTTTGTGTGGTGTGTGTGTGTGTGTGTGTGTGTGGTGTGTGTGTGTTTTTGTTTCCTTTTTTGGGGAAAGTTGGGGTTTCCCCTTTATAAAAAATTTTTGGGGGAAAATAAAATTTTCTGTGCCCAAACAAAGTTTTCACTGACGGCTTACGCATTTTTGGGGTTTTTAAAAAAAAACACGCGTGCACAACTGATGAGAGAGTTGTACTGGGACCCCTCCCGCCATTTAAAAAAAAAACAAGGGTATGGTTTCCCTTTACGCCCTTATGATTATGGGTTGGCGTTATAACAGAAAATGCCCTCTCCCCCTTTCCCTAATAAAAGTAGTACATTTTATGCTTTTATCTCTCTCTTTTTCTCTCTTCTTTCTCTTCTCTCCCCTTCTCCTCTTTTCTCACTCTCTCTCTCTCACTCTTCTCTCTCTCTTTTCTCTCTCTCTCTCTTCTCTCTCTTCTCTCTTTCCCCTCTTCTCTCTCTCTCTCTCTCTCTCTCTTCTCTCTCTCCCCCTGCAGCACAAATTATTTGTCTGCCCAAAGCGCAGGGGCGCGAATTAATTTTTTTGACTTTGAACATGACGGGGGCTCTAAAAGGGGCGTGGGCGTGGTTTGTGAAAAACACCTGGAATTGCTCTTTTTTAAACCAGATAAAAGTCGAAAAATCAGTGATTTTTAAATTTTTTTCCAAAAATCTGGGGCTCTTAAAACACCGTCTGTCTCTTTTGCAATGAAAGGGCGTGCGAAAGGTTTTTGATCTTTTTTTCTGTTTTGGGCTGTCGTCTGTCTGTCTAAACAAATGTTTCCCCATTTTCTCTCTCTTTTTCTCTTGTGTGTCTCTGCCTGTTTTTTTCACTCTCTGTTTCTTTCTGTATTTTCCCGTCTCCGGGCTTCCCGTGTCTACCTCTCTATCCCGTCTCTGTCCCTTTTGTTTTCTGTCTGTCTCAAACACACCCACACACACCACAAAAACCCCACACACACACACAAAACACAAAAACAACAAAAACCAAAACACACACACAAACACACCACACACACCCACACACACCCCGCCCCGGACACTCGCATTGTTTATTTAATTTCATTTCTCTCTTTTTATTAGAGTGATTTTTTAGCGCAGCGCGGGGCACACACACAGACCAGGGCACACAGAAAACACAGGCACACAAAACACCACACACCACACCCCCCCACCAAAACACCACCCCACGCGACACGCACACACACACACCCCCACAATAACCCCACACCCCCACGAAGGGGTTTAAAAGGGGAATTTCCCCTTTTTTTTAGGAGTCCCCTCACGCGTTATTACTAACGACAGAAAAAAAATAGAGGGGGAGAGAGAGGAAGGGAGAGTGAGAGAGAGAGGATGAGGGGGAGAAAAGGAGAGAGAAGGGGAGGGGGGTGGATGGTGGGGGAGAGAGAGAGAAAGAGAGGGGAGAGAGAGAGTGAGAGAGGAGAGGGGGCGAAGGAGAGGAGAGAGAAAAGGACATGAGAGGGGAGCGAGAGAAAAGAGGGAGAGAGGAAAAAGGGGCGGGGACGTTTCGGATCATTCATTCATTAGAGGCCATTGATCCAAATGAAGGCAAGGGCTGTATTATTAGAGTGACGTTATAACAATTAGGTATATGTCAAGTGCGCAACATGAACCATACACAAATACATTTAGGATATTGTTTACTCTTCCTCTGAACGAAAATGCTTATACCTATACAAGGAAAAACAACGATTAAATCAGTGCAACACGACAAAAAGCATAGTTTAAACATACAAAGTGGTACCACTTGGGTTGGGTGAAGGTCTCTCTAATAGTAGTTAGCGCTTTACAGCCAAGGACAATGTGTAAGTCAATCTTCACAAGAAATTTTGCCCAGAGACATAATAATAAACCAGTCAGTAATATGTTTGATCTGCAACAGTGAATGGCCACATTACATGTATCTAGTCTATATCTTGTCGTAGCATATTTAAGATGTTTGTCAAGATTCAGCGTCAAACGTTCCTTCCAATCATGATTACTGCGGTACGATCTATAAAAGGTAAATGCATAACTCGTCATAATAATTATGGCTAGTTTCAAAGTGAGGTGACTGCAGGCGAATATTGAAATAAAATGTAGAAGAGAAAGGATAATCATGTAGAAGAGAAAGGATAATCATGTAAAAGAGAAAGGATAATCATTCCGCGGGACAAAAGGGACAAACAAATAACAAGACAAAGCACGACGCGTTTCGACCTCTTTGGTCCTCGTCAGGCAAGATAAGCAACAGTCAGGGCAATGGAAAACGAGGAACGAGCAAGCATTCATCTTCTCAATTAGGCGCAAAGTGGACGTCCAAGAAGACCAAAGAGGTCGAAAACGCGTCGTGCTTTGTCTGGTAAGTTGCTTGTTCTTTTTGTCTGGCGGAATAATGATCATTTCTCTTTTTAATTTGACAAAATATATGTTCCTTCCAGCTCTGCCATCTGTTGTCAAACCAGCGTGGACGGAAATCACCCGTAAAATGTCCCGTACCTGCTCCATGGCTAGGCCACACATGTCCAAAACTGTGTTCACCAAATCTTAAGGAACACTTTGAAACCAAGTTGTTCTTACCAGTAGTATCTAGGTACTATACATTTATTAATAGCTTTAGACGAGTGGTCTAAAAAACATCTTCGATCTGGGGCGATTTTACCAATAACAAATTAACTGACGCAGAATCTATGTATCTGTGGTAAAACATCTGTCTCACCGTATACTGACCTTATTACTGTCTTGAGTCATTTCTGAATGTCTTATGGGAACACAAATGGTACGATCCCACTGTGAACGTGTTTTAACAGTCCCGGACATCGAAAAACATTTGGGGCAATGGCTTGACACTGGTGATTTAAAAAAAAATTGAACAACACTTGCTGGAAACTTTTGGTCGGAAAACACAACTTCTGCACGATGCCAAAAACAAAGCCTCCTTGGCCGTGCTGGCAGCGTCGTAACAGCGGCACCAAGCTAGACGAATGGAAGAAGAATGTTCGCCAAATCTCAGCACGTCCACTTTCCTCCAGCTTCTAATAGCCGCCCTCACAAAATTGCAACAATATTGATTTTATTCAAATTGGCATTTTAACTGAGAGTGTGTAAACAGAGAGAGAAGAGAGAGAGAGAGAGAGAGAGAGGAGCTGACAGAGAGAGAGAGACAGAGAGAGACAGAGAGAGACAGGGAGAGACAGGAGACAGAGGAGAGGAATGAGATCTCGACGAGAGGAGACGGACGAGGAGAGAGAGGAAGTGAGAGAGATGAGAGAGAGAGAAGAGAGAGAGAAGAGAGAGACGGCTATCGTAAAAAACAATGATATTGATTCTATTGAAATTTGCGTTTTATTGAAGTATGGACATGACAAGTTGAGAGAGAGAGAGAGAGAGAGAGGATGGAGAGAGATGAGAGGAGAGATGGAGAGGAGAGAGGAGGAAGAGAGAGAGAGAGAGGAGAGAGAGAACGTAAGTAGTAATGATAGAAGTGGGGTGGAGGGGGGGGGGGAGGGCAGCAGGTGTGTGAGTAAATGTGCATTTGTTTCGTTCTTGCGTTCACGTCTTTTATTTCAATGATAGGACTAAACACTCTCTGTCTCTGTCTGTTTGACTGTTCTCTGTGGCCCCCCCACCCCACCTTCTCTCTCACAGACACAGAGAGTGAGAGAGAGAGAGAGAGCAGGTGAGAGAGAGAGAGGTGAGAGGACGAGAGAGATGAGAGAGGAGAGGAGGATGAGAGAGAGAGAGAGAGAAGAGAGAGACGAGAAAGAAGAAACAGAGACACAGTTGCGACCGAGCGAGAGAGAGGAGAGAGAGAGAGGGATGAGAGAGAGAGAGAGAGAGAGTGAATCAGTGTATGTGTATGCATCGTGTGTGAGTGCGTGCGTGCGTGCGTGCGCGCGCGCGTGTATATGTGTGTGTTGTGTGTTGTGTGTGTGTGGGTGTGTGCGTGCCTGTGCGGTGCGTGCGAGCGTGCGTTGTGCGTGCGTTGCGTGCGTGCGAGCGTGTGTGGGTATGGTGATGTGTGTGTGTGTGTGGTGTGTGTGTGTGGTGTGTGTGTGTTGTGTGTGTGTGTGTGCTGTGTGCATGCTTAAGTGCGCGCGTGCGTGCCGCGCGCGCGTTGTATGTGGTGTGTGTTTGTGTTGTGAAATTATCTCAGAGGAACAAAAAATGGATTCTTTGACAATGAACAATATCAACGTGGTTTAGGTGGGACCTATCACCCCTATAGGCAATTCACAATTTTTGCCAGGTTCGTTTTGAGAGCATTAGGCACGGTTTAAAAGAACCGTTACATAGTCTAGACAATAATGTAATGGTGCCTTCGACAACTTAATCAACATCATCCCAATAGAAAGATTGATTTCCCGTGCGAGAGAATCTTACTATGAGGAATTTGTACTTAATCCTTATTTTTCCATGCTGGTGTTTCTCGAGGCCTATATTCACATTACCCAATAAGCGAAGATTTCAGATTTTGATAGCTTCTCTGACCCTTTGCACATCCTTTGGCCTGCTCGTGTCGGCCATTTCTTGCCATATATGTCGCGCACGTCGGAGAGATCCGATCGGTAAAGATCATTTTAAGGCTGAACTATGTTTTGGATTTAGCATTGATGGGACATAAAGTCAATTATTAACACAGACTCCACCGACCAAACAGGACAGCCGACACGAACACACACATACACACACACCACACACACACACACACACCACACACCCCACACACACACACATACCCGAGGTCACACCTCTTGAATGACCTTTCTATAGAATGTTTGCAACATAACACAAGTTTAATATCATTCATAATGTGTAAGGTGCCCCCCATCCCCGACTGATACAGTCGCCCTACACACACACACACACACACCAACCCACACACCACCCCCACCCACCACAACACACACACAACACCTCACACTCACCACTTAAACCCCCCACCCAACACCCACACACACACACACACACACACAACACACACACACACCACACTCACCCACCCACACAACATACACCACACATCCCTCACACACACACACACATACACTCAAACACACACTCACACTTCCACACACAACACACATCCACCACACACACACACCTCACACCACAACCCACACACCTACACACACACACACACACCACAACAGGCTCACAACACAAAACACACCCAACCCCTGCCCCCCACCACCCCACAACACACCACATACACTCACACACACAACACGCACACTTAAACACACACACAACACACACACACAACACACACACACCACACTCACATTAAACACACAACACACACACACACATCCACACAACACACACACACCACACACACCACACCCCACACCACCACACCACACCACAGCACGCACAGCACGCACAGCACAACACAACACAACACAACAACACACACACAACACACACACAACACACACACACAACACACGAACAACTACAAGACTGGCTCAGGACAATGTAGGCAGGTACCCAAGTCGCTCGAGCTACGTGGGCACCTGGGACAAGCAGGGCAGCCCATCTGCTATTTCGGATACTCGAGACTCTCGTCTTCAATCCTTTCAGCCTGGTAATTAACTTCTTCATCCACCAACTTTTAATCCTTTGCTTTAGAGGACGTGGTTGTAGCGGTGAAAGATAGTCCGCACGCAGTGACACCTTGATGAATGAAATACTCTTCTCTTTTCTTCTTTCCTTTTTCTCTCTCTCTCTCTCTCTCTCTCTCTCTCTCTCTCTCTCTCTCTCTCTCTCTCACACCACACACCAAAACACACACACACCACACCACACACACTCACACACACACACACACACACACACACACACCACAGAACAAGCAGTGAATTCATTCAGAGAATGTTCCTTTACGTATCTGTCTATTTATTAACTAATTTTATGATCTATTTCTCAATTTTTTGTCAACGTACATATTATTACTGTTATCATTATTATTATTTTTACTTAATTACTCTCATTATGGGTAGATTGATTATGATGGATAGGATGAATCGACTGAATAATGGATTGAGCGGTGATAGTATAGCTAGATAGATAGAGGAGATACATAAAACAAATATGTAGTAGACAGACTGATCGACAGATATGATAGGTACGTACAACACACACCCCCCCCCCCCCCCCCAACACACACACACACACTCACACACACAACTAACACACCACCACACACACACACCACACACACACGCACATACACACATAAACGGACATGGGTAATAAACATCATGTTTTCATCAATATTACCAAAAAGGACCTTTTAAATCTCTCTGTCTCTCTCTGTTTGTTCCACTAAACACGCAGTGAATTCATGACCAGAATGTCTATTACGTATTTCTTTATTGATTGCTTTAATGATTAATTTAGTCCATATATCTATTTAGCAATTTCTTGATTAACGTACATATTATTTTTTTTCATTAATCTACTCTCACCTTCTAGATAGATAGATTAATGGATGGAAAGATGAATACACTGTTATTGACTGACCAGGAGATAGATAGCTAGATAGATAGAGGTGACACATTAAGAGACAGGTAGATAGACAGACTGATACATTTACATATTTACACACACATACTAACGGAAAGGTAATGACTAGATAGACCGAAATCAGAGAAATTCATTATTTTATTAATAATACCACTATGCATTTAAATGTGTCTGTCTGTCTCTCTCCAACTATGCATTTAAATCTCTCTCTCTATCCTCTATCTCTCTCTCTCTCAC
>CM031601.1:7542309-7559612 GCA_018398815.1 Conus ventricosus
ATCAGTTTATGATACTGAATGGAGGATCGTTCAAAACTGTTGATCTTCGCCCATCGTTGAGTTACTGTGGTAGCACACACACACACACACACACACACACACACCACACACACACACACACACACACACACACACACACACACACAACGTTTATTTCCGTGCACGTGCCTGTCTGTCTGTCTGTTACTTACTTCTCTTTTGTTTCTCTCATTCTATCAAACAGTGCACAAAACAAGAGCAGGATACGTGATTTTCATTCACAAATCATCTCCCCTCCTGCAACTTAAAAGAGAGACAAGTTACTTTTCTTTACCCCACATCCGTCGAAGACACAAAAGGAAGAAAGACAGACAAAAAAAGAAACCAATAAGCGTCTGAATGGAGGACAGAAGAAAAGAGAAACGCGAGCCAATAGCTGAAAATGGCATTACATTACACTTGATTAAAGCCTTTGATCACGCGGAATCTTCAGCTGTCGCATCGAACGCAACAAGGTGAGAACACAAACACTCTCACAATGTTCACAACTCGCACATGTCTTTTCCATTTCCTAAATCGACAAAAAAGCAGTCGAAAGAAGACCACACAGAGTGGTGCAATGGTTTGACAGGCTGTCTTGTGTGCTAGGAGATCGAGGTTCGATTCCAGCCAGAGGCCTTCATGTGTGGGATTAGTTCAGCCCCAGCTATGTTCTACCCAGCGTGCAGTGGACTCAGACGAGAACGCTGAAAGCACACACTCAAGTTCCACCCGCTGTGACTGCGCCTCCGAGCGTGGCTCGAATTCCCCAACACTGCAGGTGTCTGGATCCTCCAGACCGGAATAGCGCCGGGATCCATGACAGAAGGAAGCATACAGTACAACTCCCACGTGGTCTGGAACTGGAAAGCATCATCTTGGTTAGCTTCAGTCTTGTGGGGTTGGCTCGATCACCCCCAATGCCAGCATTTCTCTGACCTCTTCCCTAACGGCTTCCTGCCGGGCACGGGGAAGAGGACACGGGTTAGATGGCACCGGTTGCTCATCCAGCAGTGTGACCTGGAACTCTGCGAGACGAGTGAGTCCCGGTCGGATCGTCATTTCAAAGTATAGCCCTGGAATTAAAAGTTGTCGTTACAGGCAAATTCCTGGGGAATGTCATTGAATGAACGTAGTGCCGCTCTCCGGAGGACGCGCTCACCCACGCTGGCTTAGCCACTGAGCTTTATTGTTGTCGACAGGGAGGAAGTATGTGGAAAGGACGGGACGGGGGCTTTCTTTCTAATTGGCGGTGTTCTGCGTATTTAGTGTTAGAACAGACATCCCTAGGCATTATATCAAAGTGATTTGGCAGCAGTGCAGTGTCTACTCTGGTAAGTTGTCTCAAAGCGATCTGATACTGTTTGGCCCGTGTCGATGACGTCACCAGGACTGTAACAGGACAAACTAGATATGGCGGTGGAGGTTTGTATGGAAAACCCAGCTAGATATGGCGGTGAAGGTTTGTATGGAAAATCCAACTAGATATGGCGGTGGAGGGTTGTATGGAAAACCCAACTAGATATGGCGGTGGAGGTTTGTATGGAAAATCCAACTAGATATGGCGGTGAAGGTTTGTATGGAAAATCCAACTAGATATGGCGGTGGAGGTTTGTATGGAAAACCCAGCTAGATATGGCGGTGGAGGTTTGTATGGAAAATCCAACTAGATATGGCGGTGAAGGTTTGTATGGAAAACCCAACTAGATATGGCGGTGAAGGTTTGTATGGAAAACCCAACTAGATATGGCGGTGGAGGTTTGTATGGAAAACCCAACTAGATATGGCGGTGGAGGTTTGTATGGAAAATCCAACTAGATATGGCGGTGGAGGTTTGTATGGAAAATCCAACTAGATATGGCGGTGAAGGTTTGTATGGAAAACCCAACTAGATATGGCGGTGGAGGTTTGTATGGAAAACCCAACTAGATATGGCGGTGGAGGTTTGTATGGAAAACTCAATAACTAGATGTGGCGGCGGAGATTTGCATGGAAAATCGGTATGAGCGGCACAGGAGCTGCGCCAATGTTTGGGTTTGGACGTGAAGGCAGCATGGACAGAAATGAACAGCAAGACGCAAATTAATACGTATCGTTGATGATGTTTACCGAGGAAAACTGTTCATTTAGCATGATATTCTTAAGTACAACTCGACAACATATACATGCACGCACATGAGAGAACGTGCACACACACACACACACACACACACACACACACACACACACACACACACACACACAGACGCACGCACACACACACACACACACACGCACACACACACACCACACACACACACACACACACACACACACACACACACACACACACACACACACACACACACACACACACAAAAGGACACACGCGTGCACGCACGCAAATGCACAACAATTTACAACTAACTGAATAAAGTTGTAAAGTGCTTTCTTGAAACAATGAAGTGAAAAATCGTGATTTTCTATCTCAACATTTTTGTGGGTGAACAATCATCACAAAGACCAGTCGCTGTGTAGATATTGTATAACATGCTTATACCACTTGTCATTACAATACTAATAAGCTTACTTATCAGAAAACCAAATATTTCACTCTGTTATACCACTTGTCATTACAATACTAATAAGCTTACTTATCAGAAAACCAAATATTTCACTCTGTAGATACACATCAGACAAACATGTCGATGATTGCTGATGCTTGACGCCGAAAACGATCAGTACTCAAAGTAAAGACATTTCTTGCACACGAACGCGCGCGCACAGAGAGAGAGAGAGAGGAGGAGAGAGAGAGAGAGAGAGAGAGAGGAGAGAGAGAGAGAGAGAGAGAGAGAGAGAGAGAGAGAGACTGAACAGCTTGAAGACAGCTACTTCCGCTTTAGTTCGCCTTCTTTGTTTCTTTTCTCCTTGGTGCTTGGGGGCCACGAAATAAGCCGGTAACATAATGGATGCTGAAACCGTCTGGTTCCGTTTTTGGCGTCAGCCACACTTTGCCATTAGTGGATTCCTGGCTGGTCACAACACTGTGTGTGTTCTTTCATTACCTGGCTGACGGATTCACGGGCATCTCTGGAACATGTGTTTAGATCTTCCCGTCTACAGAATAAGATGGGGGAGTGGGGAGTGGTGGGTGGGTGGGTGTGGGGAGGGGGGGGGGGGTATTTCGACAACCGGCTCATTGATTCTTGAATTAGCGATACTTTTCTGTACCCTTTTCCGAGAATACAGTTAGGGTTGTTTGTGTTTTTTTGTGAAAACTCAAGAATACTACATCTCAAAGTGGCATTTTTGTCTGCGTAATTCTTTCCCCCCTACATTCGTTTGACTGGCAAAGTGTCTTTTGGATAACTTCAGCGACACGGAGTGCAAAGGCAGGCATCTGATCACAATAGTAGACATACTGCTCCGTTTCTCCAACAGTTGGTTCGATGACAGTCATTGTGATTTGAAGAAAGTTTAAGGAATCAGTGTTCAAAATGCATGATCGCATATAGGATTTTTTACGTAGGTCTGTCGCTACATACTCATCTTCTTAGCAAACACACACACACACACACACACACACACACACACACACACACACACACACACACACACACACACACACACGCGCGCGCGCGCGCGCTCGCGATGCACACACACAGACATATATATATATATAAAAATAACACACACAGTGTTGTGACCAGCCAGTAATAAAAGAACACACACAGTGTTGTGACCAGCCAGGAATCCACTAATGGCAAAATGTGGCTGACGCCAAAAATTTTTTTTTAATTTTTTTTTTAAAGTTCAAATCTTTGTCAAGTCATTACTATAACGACTGAAGAATTGTTAGCCTGCACTTGTTTTCCCCCACTACTTAATTGTTCAGCATTACATTGTTTGGTCAATCAGTGGGAGATTGCATCTCTTAGGAGATCCAAGTAAAGGTTGTTCTGTGCAATTCCTAGCCACTCACAATGCTTGGGTTATTGAACAGCAGAGCTGACCACTCACACTGTTCCATATCTTTTGACCTCCCTTGCATCCTTGAATGGATCCTCAAGCATAGGATCAAAGATTGTCCCCTATATTTTATACTGTTTGAATAATGCTTTTAGTTTTTCAGCGACTTTTTTTCCTCTCCACACTTTTGCTTTGTTCCATTTTATTACCCTTCACTGGCTGCTTTGAGGCTGCTGTTGGATTCTTTTTTCGAACCCTTGGTGGTGAGAACACCACAGAATCATGGACTGTGGTGTGTCTCTATTTGACACCAAGAGCACAGACACAATTAGCCGTGTCTCCTTGATGAGTCCGATCCAGCGGACGAAAGGCCTAGGAGCAGGCAATACAAATAAATGTGCCTTTGAGAGGGATTACGATGGTTCCCTCAGGCAGCTAGTGAAGGGCTTCTCATATTTATAATATATTCCCCCATTTTCTTCATCTTCAAAATTTTATTTTATTTTATTTTTTAAATTTTTTTTAAAGTTCAAATCTTTGTCAAGTCATTACTATAACGACAGAAGAATTGTTAGCCTGCACTTGTTTTCCCCCACTACTTAATTGTTCAGCTATATATATATATATATATATATATATATATATATATATATATATTCAATTATAAACAAAGCTTGCTCTTATGTCTTAGATTGAAGAAATAGGGGGAGATAAGCATTCATATCTGCAGTGGTAGATAACTCTGCCCAACTAACAGTATGTGCTTGAGTGGGTGAATGGGGAGTAATAAATGCTTCTCAAAATGAGCCTTCAGCAAGCTTATAGTCTCCAAGGGGGAAACAATCTCCAACGGGGAGGAAACTCACTAACATATAACTCCAGGTCAGATACCGGTATTTCGAATCAGTAACCTCGAAAAGTGGTAACCTGACTCCTCCAGTATTTCGAAACCTGATTGTTTCTCCTCAGTGACCGCAGAAAGGGGTAGCCTGACTCCTCTGCCTTTTCAGTTTTAAGAAGAATGCTATCCCAGAAAAAGGCGGGTGTGCAATACCATAGCATGTTTGTTGAGTTGTCAAAAAACAACAACCAACCAACCAACCAAACAAACAAACAAACCAAAGGTGCCACCTAAGAAGCAAAAGAAAATCATGAAAGAGCAAAACAAGCTGCTTCTTAGTTGGCACCTTTGGTTGGTTTTTTGAAAACTCACAACCACACTACGGTATTGCACACCAGCCTTTTTCTGGGATAGCATTCTTCTTAAAACCGAAAAGAGAGAGGAGTCAAGTTACCACTTTCCGCGGTCACTGAAGAGAAACAATCAGGTTTCGAAATACCGGTATCTGACCAGGAGTTATATGTTAGTGAGTTTCCTCCCCATTGGAGATTGTCTCCCCCTTGGAGACTATAAGCTTGCTGAAGGCTCATTTTGAGAAGCATTTATTATTCCCCATTCACCCTCTCAAGCACATACTGTTAGTTAGGCAGAATAATCTACCACTGCAGATATGAATGCTTATCTCCCCTATTTCTTCAATCTAAGACATAAGAGCAAGCTTTGTTTATAATTCAATATTTCTTGCAGTCATTGCAACACCAAGCTGCTCTGTAAGTTGCTGGAATGGTGCTCGGTACTTATCCTTGGAATTTATTAGTTTTTTGTAATTTAGTCCCTTGCAGATTCATTCCAAGAACTGGCCCTCAGCACTTGTGTCTGAAGAGGTTATCTTTATATATTTTCTACTTTTCACAAGAAAATGTAGCTTGTTTTGCTCTTTCATGATTTTCTTTTGCTTCTTAGGTGGCACCTTTGGTTGGTTTTTTGAAAACTCAACAAACCTACTACGGTATTGCACACCAGCTTTTCTGGGATAGCATTCTTCTTAAAACCGAAAAGGCAGAGGAGTCAAATTACCACTTTCCGCGGTCACTGAGGAGAAACAACAAGGTTTCGAAATATCGGTATATGACCAGGAGTTATGTGTTGGTGAGTTTCCTCCCTATTGGAGATTATAAGCTTGCTGAAGGCTCATTTTGAGAAGCATTTATTTTATTTTTCCCCATCCACCCACTTGAGCACATACTGTTAGTTAGGCAGTATTAACTACCACTGCAGATATGAATGCTTATCTCCCCCTATTTCTTCAATCTAAGACATAAGAGCAAGCTTTGTTTTATAATTCTATATATATATATATATATATATATATATTATAATTATATATATATATATATATATATATATATATTGAATTATAAAAAAGGCTCATTTTGAGAAGCATTTATTTTATTTTTCCCCATCCACCCACTCAAGCACATACTGTTAGTTAGGCAGAATCATCTGCCACTGCAGGTATGAATGCGTATCTCCCCCTATTTCTTCAATCTAAGACATAAGAGCAAGCTTTGTTTATAATTCAATATTTCTTGCAGTCATTGCAACACCAAGCTGCTCTGTACGTTGCTGGAACGGTGCTCGGTACTTATCCTTGGAATTTATTAGTTTGTTGTATTTTAGTCCCTTGCGGATTCATTCCAAGAACTGGCCCTCAGCACTTGTGTCTTAGAGGATATCTTTTTATATTTTCTACTTTTCACAAGAAAATGTAGCTTGTTTTGCTCTTTCATGATTTTCTTTTGCTTCTTAGATGGCACCTTTGGTTGGTTTTTTGAAAACTCAACAAACATACTACAGTATTGCACACCAGCCTTTTCTGGGATTGCATTCTTCTTAAAACTGAAAAGGCAGAGGAGTCAAATTACCACTTTCCGCGGTCACTGAGGAGAAACCACCAAGTTTCGAAATATCGGTATATGACCAGGAGTTATATGTTAGTGAGTTTCCCTCCCTATTGGAGGATGTCTCTCCCCTTGGAGAATATAAGCTTGCTGAAGGCTCATTTTGAGAAGCATTTATTTTATTTTTCCCCATCCACCCACTCAAGCACATACTGTTAGTTAGGCAGAATCATCTGCCACTGCAGGTATGAATGCGTATCTCCCCTATTTCTTCAATCTAAGACATAAGAGCAAGCTTTGTTTATAATTCAATATTTCTTGCAGTCATTGCAACACCAAGCTGCTCTGTAAGTTGCTGGAACGGTGCTCGGTACTTATCCTTGGAATTTATTAGTTTGTTATATATATATATATATATATATATATATATATATATATATAGCTGGTGGGAACACTACAGACTTACTGGAATTAGAAACCCTGCTATTTCTCCTTTTGATGCCAAGGAGTACAGACACAATCAGCCGTGCTTCCCTAATGAGTCCCATCCAGGGGACGAAAGTCCTCGAGGCAGGCAATACGAGTATGAATGGTTCTGTCTTCAAGATGGATCACGATGGTCCCAATGTGCTCCTAGTGAAGAATTGCTGAAGGATTTTGTATTCATATTTCCTGATTTGTCATTCTCATTTTCTTTCTTCCCAGTTCCAACTCCCTTTCTAAAAAGAAACAAACAAAACCCCCCCCAAAAAAAACCCTTGCCAAGTCATTAACGTAATGATGGAGGAATTATCAGCCTGTGCTTGTTTCCATCACTACTAAATTGTTCTCTCTCTCTCTCTCTCTCTCTCTCTCTCTCTCTGGGGGGTCGTGAACTGCGTTTCACTCGAGCAGTCAGACATCGCATCGCTCTGCAGATTTCACTTGCGTTTGACAGATATTTGCACTGTGCAGTCCTCTACCTTGCCAGTGCCCCCATTAAGCACCATGCCAGCTGCACCGCTTGTTTTCAGAGCGAGTTGTGGCACCTTCGTCCACGTCTTCATGGCTTTCATGGCAAAACGAGCGATGAAGAAGAAGGCCATGCGGATCGCCATGTTGACACCGCGAACGAGAATAGACGGTGTAGCCGTAGGCCTGCTCCTCACGTTGATTTTCTGGGGCGGACTACTTCTACGCTGTGGAGACGTGGAGCAGAACCCAGGACCCAGGACGGACTTGAGGCAGGCCCGGCTCGGCACATCAGGACGCAGGGTCAGCGTGGACAGGACTGGAGCTTCACCGGCGGACAGCAGACGGACGACATCCTCATCTCCTCATCAACCCACCAATGCCGACATCATGGGTATGTTGAGGAAAATGAACTGTGATTTCAAGGAAATGAATGATAAATTTACGGACATGGAGAGGAGCATCAGTTGTCTAAATGACCAGTTCACTGCGCTACAAAGCGGTGTAAAGGATCTGAGGGAAGAGGTGGAGACTTTAAGAAAAGAAAAATCGGACCTGGTAAAACAGAACTCTGACCTCGTGACAAGAATGGAAAAATTAGAATTAAAAACTGACGATTTGGAGGGAAGGTCTAAACGTAATAATTTGATCTTTTACGGTATTCCCAGAGGCCAGAATGAATCTGCTGAACAGTGTGAAGGTAAAATTCATGACCTCATTTCGGATAAACTTGAACTGACGCGGGACATCGAGTTTGATAGAGCTCACAGGTTAAATAAAAAATCAGACTCTCCTATCATTGTTCGTTGCTCCTCTTACAAGGACAAATTGCGTATCCTGAAAGAAAAGTGGAAATTTAAAGGGTGCGACGTTTTTATAGGAGAGGATTTTTCCACCCGTGTACGCCGAAAATCCAGACGTGGCTGTCCCCTCCACCTGAAGAGTGAGCAAGTTCCGAAGGAAAAAGAGCAACGATTGATGTTTGATCACCTGCTTGTCGACACGAGTACAAAATATTCTAGTCGTCAGGTGATTTAAAAGAGTCCAGATAGGGGGGTGGCGGGCGGACTCGTCGAGGAATTTTTCTCAATACAGGTGTGACAAAGTGTGGGCGAACTAAGAAAACGGGCACCGGTAGAAACGCCTGTCATGGAGGCAAGTTGCAGTGGTGAGCGGTGTTTTGTGGGTCAGGACGGTGAGCTTGGGCAATGTGCTGAAAAAACATGTGCAGTGAGTAAAGGACCTGAATGTGAGAGAACAGGGAAAGGGTGGCATTATGGCCACTTCGGCCCTCACTCAGTTGGGCGAAAGTAACCAGATGCCCCTTTCCCGGTCTCTGAAAAGTAAGACTTCAAACTACACACCCACACGCATGCAACAAAACACACAATAATGCACACACTCACAAACACACACAACTCACACACACACACACACACACACACACCACAGTCACACGAACAACACAACACACACCACACACACACTCTTTCTCTTTCTCTCTCATTTAATTGCCATAAAATCGGCGCACTTCTTCTACTAATTTTCAACTACAATACTTTGTACATAGACAGGCAGACACGAGGCGGGACTGAAACTCGATCACTAATTTTACGGCTCGCGCGGCAGTTTGCACCTAGCCTGTCCTGTGTAAACGAAACACACTCAGTTGGGTTTGCGCCACATTGCATCAGAAATTCGAGAACGTGGCTGTCGACGTGGCACGGACGGGGATGTCAATTGGGGTTGGAGCTATTGAACTGTAAGGCTGTGTTTTCACTGCGCTTGTTGTGGCCACTGTGTTTAATTGTGTTATTTAAAATGGCTAAAAGTTACTGAGAAAATGGTTGTTATTCGAGGGCCCTAAGTTTTACTTTAACTGCATGTTAGAGTATTTGTTGAAAGAAAAGTTGAGTCAGTCAGTGAAGGCAAGCCAAAACTATTCAAATGTCTGCCCGCACTGCGTGGCGTGTGTAACAGTTCCTCGCTATACAGCGAGAGTCGCTCTTTCTCTGTTCCTTCATTGGCGCTTAACTAGTAGTTGTCTTGAAGGTTGGCGAAGCATGTTGTGAAACCGAGTGAGTTTGTTTGGTTCAAGGAAATGAAACAGGATGTTGCTTAGTTTTAATACGTGTTTTGACAATTTGATGGATGGTTCCTTATCTATAAATGGCGATGCATTGTTGAAAGTCGGCTGAAAGCAACACTCCATTACGCGTTGATTGTCGGGAGCTGGCTTGAGTCAAGCTAAAGCACGTTTAAAAAACATGGCGTTCATTTCTTTTTTTAATTCTACTAGTTCATCTGCCTATAAGTGTGCCATATGCAACTGAATGGCGATTTCGAATGTTGCTGGACCACCCCCCCAAACTAGATAGGGTTAGGCAGACCTTGAGTACATCTACCAGTTTGGAGAGGGAGGAGTAGGCTGTGGCTAAGCACTATCTTCATATAAATGCTTCAAATATACATGACGGATGTTTACAACCTACAAAACTTGTGTAACAGATAGGCTGATCGAGGCCGATAACTTAACGCTAGCGAGACGCTGCTTCGACCTCGTTCAACACAGCGCACGGCAAGCGTCCAAAAAATCAATAAAGCGAGAGACCCCCCCTTAGGCTTGCAGGTGAGGGTGTGGGGGTTGGGTGGGTGTATTTCATTTCAGGTTGGACAGCGCGCAGGTGGTCGTTAGCGCGGGTTGTTATTGTCATTGAAGGGTGTTGTGGTGTAGTGAGAAGTATTTACCGGGGTTTTGTGCAGGTTGGTTTTGTTTATATAAATATTTTAATCATGGCAGCATACAACAAAGTCAGTGGAGATTTCTTAGATGACCAATACTGACGAGCATGTTGAGTACCATGCACCATAGCAATGTCACAGCGAGCTCCAGCAATCCCCGTAATCGTTAAACGGCGGAAGAAGTATTATTACATTACCAGTTTGGAGAGGAGTAGTGTGTGGCCGGCACTGTCTCATATAAATGCTCCATAATATAAAATGTCGGATGTACTACTTATGGCGATTAGAGCCGCCATAAAGCATGGCAACAGCTGTAATTGCTGTAACTCTGCCAATTTTCAAGCCTGGTTGAGAAAAGGAGCAACAGCAAACTAGGATTAAGTGATTATTTGTGGTGGGACGTCATGCTTCGTCGTTTCACGCGCACGTGTACGGTGACTTCTTGCTGACTCCTGCCCCACAAAGCCCCGGACAGTTTTCTAAAAATAGTTCTTTCCTCACCTGCTTTGACGTCTTGCTTCGCCGTTCACGACGCTGTGAACGGTGACTACTGCTCGGACTTCCTGCCCAACATAAGCCCCGGGACAGTTTTCTTAAAAATAGTTCTTACCTCACCTGCTTTGACGTCATGCTTCGCCGTTCACGCGCCTCTGCGTGAACGGTGGCCTACTTGCGATTTCTGCCCACAAAGCCCTGGACAGTTTCTAAAATAGATTCTTTACCTCTCCTGCTTTGACGTCATGCTTCGCCGTTCACGCGCCGTTCAGTGACGGTGGCCTACTTGCTGGAATCGGCCCCGTGCTTAGGAGCCTTTTTAGGAGGGTGTGTACTTTATACAATTGTCTTGTTTTATTTAATCAGGCTTTTGTTTAAATGCACTTGGCGGACATGCTTTGAACTTGCAACAAAGAGCCAATGCATTTACAAAACGCTAAGCACTGTCTTGCACCAAGTGGTGTTAACATTGTATAATAATAAGATCTATGTACACCACACACATCTCCACCCCCAAGTCCACCAATTCCTTAATTAAGTTTTTAATTAAGTTTACCCCCCAAGTTCTTAATTAAGTTTTTATTTATTACTTCACGTTTTTATAGTTCTTTGATTAAGTTTTTAATTAAGTTCTTGATCAGTTCTTTATAAGTTCTGATTAAGTCATCCTCTAATGTACACCAAGTTCTTATTTAGTATCTTATTATTATCAAAAAATTTACAATCTTTGTTTTTGATTCTTAATTGTAATGTCTAAGATAGTACACACACGCCTTCAAAAAAACGCCGTCATCGTTGTGGTTGTCTTGTTCAGCACGTTCTCTGCTAGATCTTATGGAAGGTATTGCACCAAAAGCTACCGAATTGATTACAATTTGGGTATATGGTATATGGTTTTATAGTACCATCCATGTCTTTATTTATTGACTTCATCATTTTATAATACGCCATGATCTTTTTTTTATTAAAATTTAAAAATATTATACCATTATAAATGGATCAAAAAGATGCTGTGTTATTGGCGGTTTTTGGCGTGCAGTTGTCTTTTCTGTATTTAACGGTTCAGGTTGTTTTTTTTAACTTCTTTTCGTTTCTGTTGCCATTGTGTATATATTTTATAGCCATAATAAGCCCCCAAACAGCTGCAATGGCGCCAAAAATGGCAACAGTTTTATGTTCAATATTCCATGAAGACTTTGGGTGCCCTTGAATCACATGGAGTTTTTTTAGGTGCATTGAATCAACTCACTGGTCTGGCGTTGGCGGTGTTATGTTTTCATGATGCTGTAACTTATTTTTTTTGCCTGTCTCACCACTCTGCTAATTTTTTTCCTGCTTCAACACGCCCGGATTTTTAATGGGTCTCCACCTGGTCAGTGTTTTCTGATGATTCTGGCTTGGGTTACTTTCTCACCTGTTTCAGTGTTTCTGGTTCTGCTGATTTTCAGATCGTTCATTTTGAAGGGATATAAAATCTTTATGGATTAAAAGTTATTAATCCCATGATCGCTGGCGATATCAATGTTCCAAATCTATTGTATAGATCACACCTAGAGACTCTAATGTCTTTGTTTAAAACTGGTTTTGCGTTTAAATCATAAGTAACGATCTTGTTCAGAATCTATGGGAGCCAAATTACTGATAGTTTAGTGTACAATCTAAGACCGTTGCCCCACACTTTTCACCATTCTAGAACACAGCTGCAGCTTTTCACTGTTATGATACTTTAAAATGTCTTGCGGCGACATTTGTTGAATCGGTTCAATGCTGATTCAGTTCCGAGGAACTGTTTTGTATTCCCACATGAATGCCAAAGAATAAGCATCTACTTTTTGGCATAATAGCTTGATCATTCAACTTGGGTCATTAATTAAGTTCAGGGAGGTTTAGGCCGGCCTTTAGCTGTAGGAGATCATCACTGTTTCATGTTTTTTATTAAATTATTAATTATTGTATTTTATAAAAATGAGCACCGAAAAAAAAACTATTGCCAACCTTGTATACCATTCTGCTGTATTGGAGGGTGGGGGGGGGGGGGGGGAGGACTAAGTGTAGGATTACTCAATGCTTGGTAAAAGCTGTAAGAATTTAATCCAGCAGTTTGGCAAATAGACTTTGAGGATTCATGCAAGTCTGCTAATTGCTATCTTGCAGCTTCGGTTGCCACGAAAGATTTTTCTTGTCAAGCATGGAATAATTCCAGACAATATAAATATGTAAGAAAAAATACATTTATAAAAAATGCTTCACTCGCCAATAATGATAGGCGTGCGCTGTTGGTGATGAATGCGCTTGCCTTTTTAGCGGAAATTAAATTTCGGCATTTAGTAAACTGCGGGATGACAGTGAGAGAAAAAGACATAAACAAAGGCTATGAGGAACTAGCAGCTGCACAAGACGACTATGAAAAGAGGACTTGAGCAGTTAGATTTTATTAATGTTTTCCCACAATTTTTTTTTAACACACTGAAAAGACTGGGAGATGCAAGCTTACATATTTAAGATGGTGATCAAGCAATAAAAACAATATTAACTTGTAACAGGGAATTAACCGATCCAGCATTGCCCCACCAAAATTCAGTGACTTTTTATCACCATCAGGAAAAACAAAGATTGCAAGAAATCGCGTTTATTGTCGTTGGTATGAATTGTGTGTATTTTGTGTCACATAATATTGGCCTGAGTAAAATGAACCAAAATTATTATTCGCCCAAAGGTTATTGGGAAGGGCATCACAGCAATTAAAAAGCTAGCCAAGCGGCAGGAGTCAGTGACAAAACAGGCAAAGAATGGTTATCTAAACAAGCGATTTGGACAAATTTATTTACCATGCGCCTCAAACGATTCAGGACAAACTTTGTAAACCCCACGACCGACACCCATTCAATTGGATTTCTATTTTACCCTCTGATTGATTAGACGAAAAGGATTTAAGTACGCACTTACAGTCATGTCATGGCTTCAACGATAAAAGATGCTGAGCCATTAACACAAAAGAGTGGCTCTGCTGTTTGATGTCCCGATATACAACTGCATATACCAGCGAGGGCACTAACTTACCCTCGCATGTTTCTAGTCGATGATGAAAAGAATTTAAAAGGTGAGTGAAATCATTTATGTTAAAACATAGCGTTTACCATTAAAAGAGCATTCCGGGAGTTCCTGATCACAGGTTTAGTTGAACTTTTAACAACAGTTAGCCGAAAGACCTTTTTTCCTACGTTAACAGAAGAGCAGCTTAGTGACAATTCTCGCAACATGAATGGGTTTTAGAAGACTGCCCTCAGTTTGCGCGCTTTGTATAATGAAGAATTTACAAGCGGGCTAAGCCAGTTACAAGCAATCAAAAGAAAAACATAAATGTTGCGGAAGGTGATGAGTCTTCATCCAGCAAACTATTACCATTTGGATTGGAAAGTAAGGTACCTTTATTTACCTGGGGAAGCAGAAGGACACTCGCATTAGGGCTAAGAACCGTTTGGAGTGTTGATCCTATGAAATAAAAAGAATTGTAAAAAATGAATCCGCCCGTGTATTATTACGAGAAACTGACACAACAAAACAACCAGCTCCTCAAAAGATCTTGGTGAAAGAAGAACTGACAGATATTTCGCAAGAAAAGTTCCGCTTTATTTAATTATCCGGTTCTACAGTGTCCGATTGGCTATGAAAACTCTGGATTAACAAACACCCGTTTTGTGTTTGTTTCTATTAATGACTTCTTTGTTACAAACTGTTGTGTGCTGATATCATGTAGATTAGATCGCCAGTTGTTACGTTGTCTTGATGAAATGTCTTATTTGCCAACAATGCTTCTTTGTAGTAGTTGTCATGTGATATGTTCTGACAGCACACGCGGCGAGATATTTCCCTTTGCTTTCTTTATTTTCTCTGGTCGAAATACTGTTCATTTTTGACCTGAACCCAGACATACTCCTTGATCACCTTTCAGATAATTAATCTTCATCTTTCCTATAAAACCTTATTGTTAGTAATTGAATGTAAGGCGAGTCTTTGGAGATCTCGGAGTTGTCATTCCATCCTGAAGGCCCTTTAGCCACTTCTGTTTCCATGTCTTTTATCGGATGGTCTTCAGTAGGAATATCTATAACAAAACTATATGTATCTGTGTAAAGTACTCTGACTCAGGTTACGAGGGCTTAAAGTAGTTCATAAAGAAACTTAACATCAAAAGCTTTGATAATTCTAAAAAGCTATAACCCATTAAATACAGGTTTGTCCAATTTGATTTCTTTTTTTTTATCATTATGCCAAAAGCTGGTCATGAATTCTTCTAATGTCCTGTTATTAGTTTTGAATGTCAGCTTAGTGCTTTCGTTCTCTTTGGTGACTATTCTGACATCTTTACGCTTGTGCGGATTCTCATAGTACTTTCCAAAAACAGCTGTTGTTCATCAGTTGAAAAAGTCTTTTTCTGATGCATCTGCGGATTTGTTCTGAGATCAGTGTTCTTCATGTTGTATGGTTTCATGAAACTGTTCTGATCGAAAAGCAATATACGATGAACAGCTTGTCAACTTCAAAACCATGTCTTAATAAAAATTGTAGAAGTCGTAATGACAGACATAATTTTTTTTGCTCGATGTTAGGCACAAGTTTAGGGCGGCTCTCTTGGATCCATCTTTCAGACTTTCTGCTGCCTAATGGATAGTCATTATGCAGGTCATGGAGGTTCATGGGATTATTCTAAGTCAACTTCTAGAATTGAAATCCACGCTGTTGATCAGGGCGTTAAATGTTCAGCCACTTTAATTGCTTTTGATATTAAATTTGTTCCTGTGTACATTTTTATTGTTGCGTAATGGAAGTTGATTGCGCCTTTGCCCATCCATACAGATTGTGTGCATTTAATTCATGAGATGTTAGACCTTTTACTCGGATCATAATCGTCCATGTATTTGTGGTTTGCTTTTACAGTAATGATGCACCGCCATACTTATTCCTCACGGCAATCCGTTTTAATCATCTGAATCATTGGAATAAGGTCAGTCATATAAATCAATCTGTATTCCTTGTAAACGTTAAGAAAAGCCGTTCCCAACTCATCCCGGGCGCAGAAATGTAATGCGCAGGATCCAAAACTGTTATGTTCATGCATGGTCTTTCTATTGTTTCAAAGACGTCCGCCAAACAAACATGTATCAGCAATCAAGTATGCATAATGATAGTCTCCCATCGTTTTACACTCTAATTCTGCCAGCTTCTTGAGCTTTGTTGGTAATCGGAGCGCTGTGTACCCTTTAATCTAAGATTTGTAAGAACGCGCCTTTAGGTGGAGTGTGTTCTTCATCAAACCTTTCCCAACTGTTCATGTACTCATAAGGGTAAACACCTTTCTAACAAGCGTTGGGTCAAAATATTCTTCCGTTATTGGGCAGGACTTTAAGGACATAGCCAGTGCCTCTAATGAGCCCATCATGTGTTGCATAGAGTCGTAGAAAGACATATTATTTAGATTAAAGCACATGTACTTTTCTGATGACTGTGCAATGCATGACACCCTAAAAGCATCGTCTACTGCTTGCAATATAAGATGAGAGTCGTAACCTCGCAAGTTATGAAAGAAGATGGGCAGCTTCCATGTCTTTGGTTCAAACTTTAGTTGAAGATTGCATTTACTGTGTGCTGCTCCTCTGAACTTTCCACTAATGTGATCATGGTCTCTTACTGTGGGGTTTACACTCTTGGGCGTTAGCTCTAAACCGCAAATCCAACAGTGAGTGGCTGAGGCATACTGTTGTTGGTCTTCAGGCGTCATCATGATTTCAGATAAATTCAGATTATTAGAACAGTCATTACGCACTTGCTGCATGCGTTTTAAGAATGTTTCTGCAGCATCTGGTCCTCTATATAATTCTGGCTCTGAATAAACGCCATCCGACCTAACAATAATGAAGGCAAATGAACAAATCTGATGATTACTCATTAAGACTGTTTTTCGAAGTTTTTGTGGTGTGGCCCTTCATAAGGAACAATGAGTGATTCAAAGTCTGCGTAAACAACATATGGAGAATGTTGCAGTTTTTTCCAGTTCTTAAAACTAACTTTAGATCCGGGTGGGGGCGTAATTAGTTCTGTATTACAGTCTACAGAACTTTTACAATGTTTTATATGTTCACTCGCAGCTTGCACAGATGGAATTCTTGTTAAACATTTTCTGCAGAATTCTTGTTTGCTATGTTTGTTTGTAGTATAACTCAATAATCTACTCATTGTGCGTATCAATGTGTAATGGGGTAGCCCCGCTGGTGAAAACATTAGTAGTAAGTCACATGATTTTTGTCTGGTTCGCTATTGTTGGACTGTTCTTGGACACTTTAATTGGCACCAATTTGTTTCCTCATCCATGTGTATACATTAACAGTTATGGTTTGTTTGTTCAAACT
>CM031601.1:7560612-7570612 GCA_018398815.1 Conus ventricosus
TCTCTCTCTCTCTCTCCCCCTCTCTCTCTCTCTCTCTCTCTCCTCTCTCTCTCTTCTCACACACACACACACACAAAAAAGCAGTAAATTCATTCAGAGAATTTTCCCTTTTTACGTATCTGTCTATTTATTAGCTAATCTATCTTTTCTCAATTTCTTTGTTAACGTACATATTTTATGTTTTTCATTATTATTATTTTTACTAATCTATTCATTATGGGTAGATTGTTTACTGGATGGATGATGAATAGACTGATTAATTGATTGACGCAGTGTTAGCTAGCTAGATAGATAGAGGAGATACATAAAACAAATAGGTAGATAGACAGACTGATAGAGAGATAGATAGGTACGTACAAACACACACACACACACACACCAAAACACACACACAACAACACACACAACACACACACACACATACACACACACACACACACACACACACACACACAACACGCACATACACAATAAACGGATGGGTAATAAACATCATGTTTTAATCAATATTCCCCAACAATGCAATTTAATCTCTCTGTCTCTCTCTTGTTTGTTCACACAAACACGAAAGTGAATTCATTGACACAATGCTCTTTTTACGTATTTCTTTTTTGATTGCTTTAACTGATTAATTTATCCTATATCTATTTCTCAATTTCGTTTTTAACGTACATATTTTTTTTTTTTCATTAATCTACTCTCACTATGATAGATAGATTAATGGATGAAAGATGAATAGACTGATTAATGACTGACACGGAGATAGATAGCTAGATAGATAGAGGAGAAACATAAAGAGACAGGTAGATAGACAGACTGATACATACATATATACACACACATACATAAACCGGAAAAGGTAATGAATGATAGACCGAAAATCAGAGATATTCTTATTTTATTAATATTACCCAAATATGCATTTAAATGTGTCTGTCTGTCTCTCTCCAACTATGCATTTAAATCTCTCTCTCTCTCTCCTCTCTCTCTCTCTCTCTCTCCTCTCTCTCTTGTGCTTTTTTTTAAAAGCGGACACGAACAATACGTCCGTTTATTGGATGCGTCATTCAATTCATCGTTTCATTTAAAGGCGTTCTCTAAAACGACATATGAAACTTTAATATATCTGTTGTAGAAGGCCGTAAAGCTGAAACACTGCAAAAATAAAAAAAAGTAAGATATCAAAAAGCATCATAAAAAAGTCACGAGTCACTGGATTTATTACACATTCTCTCCTTTTCTCTCTCTCTCTCTCTCTCTTCTCTCTCTCTCTCTCTCTCTCTCTCTCTGTCTTCTCTCTCGTGTCAGTTGAGGAAGCTCTCTATCCCCATCAGTTTTCGGAGAGAAATTGTGAGAACGGGTGTGATGACTGTACCCCTAAGGATCATTCAATCTTTCACCTAATCAATGATAAATGATCTAGCGAAGCACACCCCGTGTTGTTCTCACGTTCTGACAGGCAAAATCATCATCATCATCATCATCATCATATCATCATCATCTTTCATCATCATCATCATCATCATTGTCACATCGTCGTCGTTGTCGTCGTCGCCCTCGTCGTCCTGGGTCGTCTCATCATCATCATCATCATCATCATCATCATCATCATCATAATCATCATCATCATCGTCATCATCTTTGTTAGTCATCATCGTTATTATCAATTACCATTTCCAGCATGATAATGAAGACGATGTAGTGATTCCCATAATACTCTCTTGTCTGTCTGTCTGTCTGCCTGTCTATCTGTCTGCCTGTCTCTCGTCTGCCTGCCTCCCTGCCTGCCTACCTGCCTGTCTCTCTATCTGTCTGTCTTCTGTCCGTCTGTCTCTTGTTTATGGTAAAACAGAGAAAATCAGAAAACCCCGCATGCCATGTGTCAAGGCGAACATACAGTGACACTTTGCTCTGAGTTCCCGCAAAGCAGCACGACCCAGGGAAGACAGACACGGTGACACATCTAAAGTGTTCAGGGGATCGTGCTGGGTCAGCACTACCAGAGAAAATCCGGGCCAACGGAGCTCCCTTAATGCCCTTTCCCTCACGGCAGGAGGTTTACATGTCATAGCTGGTGTAGCGTGACAGCTCTATAAATTGACCTTCCTCAGGGCAGGAGCTAACATATCATGTTGGTGTAGCTGGACTTTCACAGCGCAGAAAGCGGGGTTTCTTGGACAAAAGCGGACGACTAGAAAGGTAGCCATGATCTGCCAGAATGGGAAAACCATCCAGAGAGCACGGAGGGTGGCATGAGACGGGTCTAGTACGGGGGCTACTCTCATGGTCATCCAAAGAAACGATTCTGATTGAATTCGCTGTCCCGTGCGAGAGCAGAATGAAAAAAAAAATCTTACATCAACAAGACTCAAAAAGTAAACGAGATAGCAGTAGGTTGAAGAAAATTACGGTTCCAAGCCAAAGCCTTCTCCACAGAGACAACGTCAAGGGATGTATAGACTTTTCAGCCTATGTTCTTATTCGATAGCTTTCGGGAGCCGGAATAGGTCAGATGGTAGAGCGTCAGACTGTGATCCCGGGGTTGTGGGTTCGAATTTCCCTAGGGGGGGGGGGGGGGGGGGGGGGGGGGGTCCTCGGGTTAACATGGTTCTGACTGATTCCATACTGTCGAATGGACTTAAACCGGGTTCGTGTGTGAACGCACGACATCTTGCACACGTAAAATCCATCACAATTCGGAAGAGAGGCGTTTGGCGTTAGTTAGATGACACGTTACACATAGCTGCACCTTTCCCCGAAGATGGAGTATGGGTGCCTTATGGCGGGATAAAAAACGGTTACGCACAAAACTCACTGCCTGTTCTATATAGGCAGTATTCCGCAGGAGTATCAGCCTGCGTACGCAGAAAAAAGAAAGAAAGAAGAAGAAAGAAAGAAATTCGATAGCTTTTGAATTCTCTAAAAGGGGACCAGAACCCCAAGGACAAAGACAGAGGCTGCTGCATGTTACATGTAGATCTGGTCGGGGAGGAAGAAAGTGAAGGTCATATGGCTTTAGTTGTCCTGGCTTGAACAGGTTTCCGAGAAGCTTTTTTTTAGTAAGGCACTCGTCAAAAGATGACATCTTGATATACACGATCATCCAACGAAATACTTTCTCGAATCCGGGCAGCGGCAAAATATATTCTGACGCGGAAGCCATTTTAGGAGTCATGCCCTGGACGAGACCCGGCCCTCTGTGAAAGTAAGGAGTTCGGGGACAGAAACCATTGTCTGATAGAGGGCTTCCTGTCTGGAATTTTCTGTAGTCAAGATCTCCATGAACTTCTTCTCACTTACATACATGACAGAAATTAGTAGATTGTGCTTAGAACAATCGCGCAAAAAAGAAGGGTGACGAAACAAGTACGATTGTCAATTTCCACCGCTATATCTTGCTTTAGTGCCGCCACTGCCTGAACAGAAATCCACAACGATGATCATCATCGCATCACCAATGACAGAAACATCGAAATTATCGCCTATGTAACGCGACAGCCTCTCGACCAAACACTGAGACCAATTCTGGATTTCCTCATAGACTCCGCATCTTTTATCGTCACCACAAATTACGTCACAGCTCTTCACGTATGCCGTGACGCAAAATATGTCCAGGCTGCTCAACTCGCAATTTAAATCATTTTTTTTCTCATACCGAAGCAGTTTCAAAACACCACGTCTGCTTGTATGTATTTTATTTTTATTTTATCGCGCTGCGAATCCACAGAGGTAACATCAGCTTTTCGACGATGCATCAAATCTTCATGTGTCATTGCTAAGCATCGTCGTCAAGACATCTCTCTAAGGAAATGACGGGAAAAGAAAAAGGACAGTTAGGCTATTGGAGACGTGGGAGAAAGCAGCAGCCAGTCAACGGGCAAATAATCGGAACTCAAGAAGACGTTGTATCTTGCATATACCGCAAGTCAGCGGAGGAACACAGACGTTGAGAACATCGAATCGATCAGTCTCAACATTACCGTGGCCCGGGTTAGTGCTGAAAACCACGTATCGAGCGCGCAGAGGACCGACCCTGACCTGACATCTAGGGACTCTGGCACGCTGGTGTCGCTGGCGGTCAGGAAACTCTGGGCGTGCGCTCGGTGCTCCACCTTTTTACCAGTGAGTCTAGTCACACTCCTTATATTATTATATTTGTTATGTAGACTAAGGTAGTCAAGAGGGGAATATGTCAATTGGTTTATTGAATGGATGTATAGTTTTTGGTGCGAAGATTGTCGCACGTACATCAAAGTCCATATGTTAAAAATATTTTCACATCCCAAGTTTATTGTTCGGTAACACAGTTATGGCCGACGTGGTTAGGCTTGATTCATTGATATTACATCTTTATTGCAGACGGAGGAGAGTGCGCCCTGGGGTGGAGTGGGGGTCATTCTCATTTCATGTATCGTTCCATCTGCATTTTTCTTTTTATTTATTACGTCATCGTACCGCAGTAGACACATGCAGACATGGCACTACGCACTAGGTTGTGTGCATTTGTGTGGTCAGTCTGTCTTTTCATATTAACAAATAAAATCACAAACAAGTCTGCTGCGGGGAGATTACTCGTGGAATGGGACACTGATGCCACTTGCTCCTGTGCAGGTGGGTTGCAGCTTTTCTTTTTGGTTTTTTCTTCTCTTGGTTCTTCTGATAACCTCTACCGGAAGTCTGACCGACTGGACTGTCTTGGAGGTTGACGCCTCTTGGGGTCTATCAACTGGACCGTCTTGACGTGGCGCCTTCAGAAGAGCAAGACGGGTCAAACCATCACTGTCAGCGTCGTCTGGGAGAGGACAACAGACGTCGAAGGGTCACGCGAGATATAAAGATAAGAACACTGCAAGACATCACCCCATTAAAAGGAAAAAAGAAACATATTCATAATCACGCATACAGATATACACTACATCATTTGTGATTGAAGATTGTTGAAAATTATATTTTTCTTTGAATCCGACGTGAAGTGTGGGTGTTGAGTTGTCGGCGAGTTCCTTGAGCTGAGGCGAGTTGTATATCAGCACCCCATTGGTGTGACATATTGGTGGCAGCGGTGGGATCCATTGGATCCCCAACTCGCCCCTCCATCAGCTCGGACCTTGTCGACAGTTTTTCTTTTCTCCGCTTCACGGTGGATGCGGGAGGTTGGGTGGAGCCCAGTCCTCTCTAGGGTGTGCTGGCTCCATTTCTGCATACGTTAGGAAGTTTTTCTAAATTTATCCGAATTCATCTTTATTTCATAACAAAGAATTTTCAGAAAAATTATTCGATAACGTTGATAAATATCTTTGAAATTCTTGGAAAGTAATCAACTCAGTGAATCTAGTAATAGGTATCAACCCACTGGTAATATCATTTCTATATTCATACAATTGTAAATCCTGAGGATAGGATTTGACCATATTTGTTATTTGTTTGACTCATACAGTCGAACTCGGATTGGAGAGGGATCACGTGCCCTATACCGGCAGTGTGATACAGGTATTTGTGTAACAAGTGCACTGCTGTTTAAGTGAAGAGACATTGATCTTGTGTAGCTCTGTATGTAAGTTATAGAAGTTTTGATATTATCGTATTGCATTGATATAATTGTTCGTTAAGATGCCAAGAGGTCAGGGTCAGGCAGTGTAGTAACGGCATCTCAAAGTCAGGTCACTATGGACCCGGTATTTGTCATGTTCAAAGCGCAGGGTGAAGCCCTTGGATTGAAAGACGGCGATTTGATCGAGTACATTGAAAAAGAAAGAGATTGGCTGCCGAGCGCGAAGAAAAGAGATTGGCTGCCGATCGCGAAGAAAGAGATTGGCTGCTGAGCGCGAAGAAAAGAGATTGGCTGCCGAGCGCGAAGAAAAGAGATTGGATACCGAGCGCGAAGAAAAGAGGTTGGCTACCGAACGCGAGGAGAGAGAACGTGCAGCCGAGCGCGAGCATGATTTAGAACTTAGACGCATTGAATCCAACGTGCGTATCAGTGCTCACCAAAGCAGTATTGGCCAAGCACAATCGGTGTGCAAAGTGAAAATGCCATTCTTAGAAGATCGCGATGACATTGAAGCGTACTTGACTCAATTTGAACGCGTCGCGACCTTGAACAGATGGAACGAGGATGAGTGGGGCACGAGATTAGCGCCTCTCTTGAAGGGGGTAGCTAGGGATGCCTATGTCCAAATTCCAGTTGAAGACAGTGCCGATTACAAAGTGATAAAAAGTACACTGCTCAAACGGAATCAGTTGAACGCGGTGATTTACCGGAAGAAGTTCCGTAGTGCGAAACCCCGCGACGGCGAGGAGAATAATGTATACTGGGAAAGACTCGATCACATGCTGAAAAGATGGATCGAAATGTCTAGTAAGGAAGAGGAAAATCTCAAAGAGATGCTTATCGTGGAAAAATTCCTGGAAACACTGCCTATGGATAAGGCGCGTTTCATCAGGGAGAAAGCCCCCTCAGGAAAACAAGAAGTACTGGATGCGGCTGAGCTCTTTGACGAGTCGAGATTGGCTGAGAAGCGACTCATCAATGGCAAACTAACAAGTTCTAGAGGTCAGCAACTCCAGACTACAAATAAGAATCAAATGGAAGGTCGTGGCAATATTAATGATAATAGGAAGCCACCAGAAGTGATACAAATCCGGCAGAAGGAAGGACAGAGGTGAAGCCAAGAAACAGTAACCATGTCAGAGGACCACCATCGTTTTCACGTGCTCCAAGCAAAGGTTGTTACAAGTGTGGAGGACCTCATTATGTCAGATACTGCCCTGATAATACGCAGGTGTCAGTAATAATAGGGGACACTGTTCCAGAAGAGGATACACAGGCCGCCATCCAAGTTGCCAGGATGCAGAGACCGAACCAATATTATTGTACGGTGAAAGTCGAGGGAACACAAGCGGAAGCCATGAGAGACACTGGAGCCACACAAACTCAGGTGCACCAGGATTTGGTCCCGCAGAAATGCTATACGGGAAGAAGTAAAGTCGTTCGTTTTGCGAACATACTCCACAGCTAACTTGCCCACAGCCATTGTAAACTTGAAACACCATACTATCACGGAAAAGTTGAAGTTCTTGTGGCGGAGGACTCCCCAGTACCGGTAATCATTGGAAATGAGAGAAATACCCAGAGATTAAAACATGTGAAATCAATTGAAGTTAAGGCGAAGCGCCATGATACAGAGGAAGAAGAAGCAACTAAGACTATTCAGGAGACCATGATGAAGCCCAATGAAGCTATCGCACCAGGGAAGGAAACAAATCAAGTAAAAGAAGAGGTGGCGACAGCTACTACAAAGTCAGAAATGAAAGAGGAACCAATATTTGTGACCATGGCGTCGATCGATGTGCCGAGTACATCTCAGGAAAGAGATGAGCCAGCGCTCAAGGTCAAACAGTCGGTTTTAGCCACAGTAACTCCTGCACAGCTGAGAGAGGAACAAGAACATGATGTCAGCCTCAGTAGAGTACGCGAGCGTGCTTTGAAAGGAGACCAAGGAAACCAGAAGAAGGCAAAGAAACGTTATGTCAAAGCTTACAATAAGAAGGCACATGAACGTACTTTGGAGGAGGGAGATAAAGTGTTGGTCTTGCTTCCGGACAAACATAAGAGACTCCAGCTGTCTTGGAAGGTCCTTTTGTAGTCACCAAGAAGATCAACAAGGTGGACTACCAGATACTAATCAAAGGGAAAGAAAAACTATATCACATAAATCTGGTCAAGAAATATCAGGAGAGGAAAGAACCAGAGGCACAAGTGTCTGTCATCATCCATGAAGAAGAAACAGACAATTACTGTGAAGAAAGTGTGCCGCTATTTCCATTGAAACAAACAGAAGACTACGCTCAGGTAAAGCTCTCTGAAGATTTGAAACAAAGTCAGAAAAGTGACGTTGAGGAAATCATCTTCAAGTATAAGGAAGTGCTTTCGGACTGCCTGGATCTACTACACTTGAAGAATGCGAACTCAATCTCAGTACTGATGACCCGATCCGAGTGGCTCAATATCCGTTGCCACACTCACAGATGAACATTATCAAAGAAGAAGCTGCTCAGATAGAGAAAATGGGAGTCATTGAAAAATCATCTTCACCCTACAATGCACCAATTGTTTTGGTGAAGAAAAAGGACGGATCAGTCAGATTTTGTACTGATTACAGGAAGTTAAATCAAGTGACTCAATTCGACGCTGAGCCTATGCCAGATATAGACGGGATCTTTGCCAAACTGAATAAAGCCAAGTATTTCTCAAGATCGATTTGTGTAAGGGTTTTTGGCAGATTCCGATGCGAAAGGAAGATCAGCTGAAAACGGCCTTCAGCACACCAAGGGACAATATACATGGAAGAGAATGCCTTTTGGAATTGCGCAATGCCAGTGCGGTGTTTTCTCGAATGATGAGAAAAACTACTGGGACCACTGAAAAGAGAAGACATTCACAACTTCATCGATGATGTCCTGATTGCTAGCGTGGATTGGAATGAACACATCACAGCAATTGAATCAGTCCTCAAGAGACTGAAGGAGGAAGGTTTAACTGCAAAGCCATCAAAATGTTTCCTAGGTTATAAGGAACTGTCATTCCTTGGACACGAACTTGCTAATGGCACTCTCAAGCCAGAGTCGGACAAAGTTGAGAGGCTAGTGAATGCAGAGAGACCGCAGACTAAGAAACAGATCAGAGCTTTCTTGGGATTAGCAGGCTATTATCGGAAATTTATTCCAAAATTTGCCGAGATTGCCACCCCGCTGACGGACGCAACCAAGAAAGGAAAGCCAGATCTGGTGAAATGGAATTCTGAATGTGAGCGAGCATTCAGTGCTCTGAAAGAGAGTCTTGCAAAGAAACCAGTAGTCATTCTACCAGATTGTAGGAAAGAATACGTTTTGAGAACCGACGCTTCAGACAAGGGTCTGGGGGCAGTACTCCTACAAGAAAAGGACGGAGATCTAAGGCCTGTTGCCTACAGTAGCAAGAAACTGAACAAGGCAGAGCAGAACTACTCCACCATAGAAAAGGAATGTCTAGGCGTCGTATGGGCAATCAAGAAATTTGAGCCGTATTTGTTTGGTGTACATTTCACGCTGGAAACAGACCATCGCCCGCTTGAGTATCTCAAGAGATCAAAGACTGACAATGGAAGACTCATGCGCTGGGCACTACACTGCAGCAGCATTCCTTCTCTCTTCGAGTTATTTCAGGAGAAGAAAACATTGGGGTGACTACATGTCAAGGATTCATTAACAGTATGATCCAAAGATAGCAAGTTCATATGTGGTTGTAAGTCACATGTGTTGCGAGATTTGTTAATTAGTTCGGCAGGTGTGTACTTTGCTATATTATATAGAATTAAAATGGCAGTCCATATGATACTGCATTTTATGAATGAGTTCAGATGATGAGTCAGTCGATATAATACTGCAAGTGGTGACATGGATTATAATTTGGCAGTCAATATAAAACTGCAATTTTGAGGAAATGTGTGTCCATACCTTTATTATTAGAAAGTACAGACTATTTGAGTTGATTAGCAAGCTGGCTGATCAGGCATAATGTGGGAGTATTTTCTATGATAGTTTATATTTGGACCGCATCGTTCTTGCGTCAGGAGTTTTGTAAAGAGGTGAGTTGTTACACATGCGGTAACAAGATTCTGTTCATGCACAGTGGCATGAACATTTATGTGCCCATCATAGCACACTTGGGGTGTTAGGAGAACACTCGTTTTGGCATCACATTAAACACTCATCGTAGGAATATGAGTTGGGTTTAATTGATGTCGGGTGCC
The DNA here is from genome assembly GCA_018398815.1 of Conus ventricosus. NCBI lineage: Eukaryota > Metazoa > Mollusca > Gastropoda > Neogastropoda > Conidae > Conus > Conus ventricosus. Next base: position 7,570,401 of record CM031601.1, read on the forward strand.
ATCTTTGCACTGTTTCAGCATTGTTAGAGAACAATGGTTTTATGTGCCCATCATAGCACAAGTGGAGCGTTGGGGAAATGCTCGTTTTGGCATCGTGCTGGTCTCTCATCATAGGGGTATGAGCGTGTTCCAGCAGATGTCGGGTGCCATCTTTGCACTGTTTCAGTATTGTTAGAGAACAATGGTTTACGTGCCCATCATAGCACACTTGG
>CM031601.1:7580055-7590055 GCA_018398815.1 Conus ventricosus
GAGAGAGACTGAGAGAGAGACAGACAGACAGACAGAGAGAGACACAGAGAGAGAGTGGGCACCCACGGAAGTCGTCTGACAATGAACTTTGACATATGAGGTAGTCGTGGGATAAAGTGTCTGTCAGTATTGTTGTCGCTAAGTGTAAGTCACTCTCCTATACCCCTTCCTACCCCCCCCCCCCCCCCCCCCCCTCTTTTCGCACGTCCACTCATATATCCTGCACGTGCCCATACAGGGATCGATCATCACGAGTTCTCTCCCCTCTTTCCATCCTCACTGCCCCCTTCTGATTGAATCCTCTCGCAGCGCGATGTGCACATTACGGCCATCGCTGTCTGCTGTATTCATAAGATGGAATTTATGTCGTTGTTTAGAGCCCCTCTTCGTCTGTCCCTTCCATCCATCCCATCCCTGTTGCCGTGGAAGCGATGTGGAAGTTTGGCCGCCTCTTGGATGGAAAGCGAGAACTTATATGACACGGAATAAATCTACTTCTCTTTTCATTTTGATTTTTTTTTTTTTTTTAAAGACTTTTTTTTCTCTGCTTTTTTTTTCGTTGCTTTTTTTTCTTTTCTTTCTTCTTTTTCCCTCCTTCTATTTTTTTCTCCCACTGCCCCTCCCCCCACCATTCTCTTCTCCTCCTTTCCTCCCCCCCCCCCCCCCCCCCCCCCCCCCCCCCCCACCCCCCCCTCTCTCTCTCTCTCTCTCTCTCTCTGTCAATTTTTCCCCATTCCATTCCATTTGTCTTTTTCTTTTTTCCTTCTCGCTTATTTTGCTATTATTTCTTGTTTCATGATTCTGATTTCTTCAATGTTTCATCCTCCCCCCCCCCCCAACCTACCTGCCACCCCATTTTTATTGCATCGTTCAGTTCTACGTAGTCATTATCGTTGGGTCATGTGCACTGCTATACTTTGATGCACTGCAGTTTCGCATACTAAAAGAAAAACGAGAACTGGTACTTCGTTTTTAACCTCCAAGTTTTCGTCTTTTCAATGCATCTTTCTCTTTCTCGACCTTTTTTTGTTTTCTTTGAAATAATCATTGACAGTGTACGCAACAGCAGCACCGCTGATCAGCACCAGCTCAGCGGCAGAGTGTAGTGCAGCATGCGTATAAATTGTTTATGTCGTCAGATTTATGTACGGTAGTTGTTTTTTTTTCCTTTATTTTCCTTTCTGATAGACTCTCTCTCGCTCTCTTCGTCTCTCTCTCTCTCTCTCTCTCTCTGTCTCTTCTCTTCTCTCTCTCTCTCCTTCTCTCTGTGTCAGCTCTCTCTCTCTTTGTCCTCTCTCCTGCTTCCTCTCTAACTATCTCACACACATCATCATTCCACCACACACCACACACCACACCACACACATACACAAGGCTTCTTAACCTTGATCAAAGTGAAATACACAGAGGCTACTTGCCTATTTTAACTCGCACTTGATAATCCATGAACGCAGGATGGAAGTCGTTGCGTTGGCCTTGAGAGAGGGGCATATTGCAGGATGGAAGGGTTGTCACTTGGAGCGAGAGAAGAGGTCACATTTTAGGATGTAAGGCGTTACGTATGATGTGGAAGAGAGAGGCGTACATGCAGGATGGCAAGGCGTGCGTGGATGGAGAGAGAAAGGAAAGCAGGATGGAAGGCGTACGTTGGATGGGAGGTAGAGTGCATACCCCAGCAGGGTTGGAGCGTGCGTTGATGGAAGAGAGGGTCTTTAGCAGGATGGACGCGTACGTTGGATGGTTTGAGAGAAGATCATAGCAGGATGAAGGTACGTTGGATGGGAAAGCAGAGGCATATGCAGGATGGAAGGCGTACGTTGGAGGGAAGGGAGTAGAGCATGATAGCTGGAATTGGAAGGTCGTATCGTTGATGGGAAAGAGGTAGGCTATTGCTTGTTGGAGGCTTTCATTCGTTGGATGAAGACGAGAGGCTACAGCGGATGGAAGGCCGTACGTTGGATCGGAAGTGAGTGACTGCGTCATCTAGCTGGATGGAAGCTCGTACGTTGGATGGGTTAGGGTAGGGCATATAGCAGGATGGAGGCGTACGTTGGATGGGAAGTGAGGAGAGGCATTATGCTGGATTGGCAGGCGTACGTTGGTCGAAGTGTGGAGGCTTATGCAGGTTGAAGCGCACACGTTGGATGGGAAGAAGACGAGCGCATACAGCAGGATGGAAGGCCGTACGTTGGATGGAGAGAGAGAGAGGCATATAGCAGGATGGAAGGCGAACGTTGGATGGGAAGAGAGAGAGGCATACAGCAGGAGGAAGGCGTACGTTGGATGGATGCAGATGAGAGGATACATGACAGCAGGATGGAAGGCGACGTTGGATGGGGAAGAGAGAGAGAGGCATATAGCAGGATGGAAGGGAACGTTGGATGGAGAGAGAGAGGGCATATAGCAGGATGGAAGGCGAAGTTGTATGGGAGAGAGAGAGGCATATAGCAGGATGGAAGGGTGTACGTTGGATGGAAGAGAGAGAGAGGCATAGCAGGATGGAAGGCGAACGTTGGATGGGAAGAGAGAGAGGCATATAGCAGGATGGAAGGCGAACGTTGATGGGAAGAGAGAGAGGCATATAGCAGGATGGAGGGGTAACGTTGGATGGGAAGAGAGAGAGGCATATAGCAGGATGGAAGGCGTACGTTGGATGGGAAGAGAGAGAGAGGCATATAGCAGGATGGAAGGCGAACGTTGGATGGGAAGAGAGAGAGGCATATAGCAGGATGGACGGCGAACGTTGTATGGAGAAGAGAGAGAGGCGTATAGCAGGATGGAAGGCGTAGCGTTGGATGGGAAGAGAGAGAGGCATATAGCAGGATGGAAGGCGAACGTTGGATGGGAAGAGAGAGAGGCATATAGCAGGATGGAAGGCGAACGTTGGATGGGAAGAGAGAGAGGAAGCTATAGCAGGATGGAAGGGCGTAGTTGGATGGGAAGAGAGAGAGGCATATGGCAGGATGGAAGGCGAACGTTGATGGGAGAGAGAGAGGGCATATAGCAGGATGGAAGGCGTACGTTGATGGAAGAGAGAGAGGCATATAGCAGGATGGAAGGTGTACGTTGGATGGAGAGAGAGAGAGGCATACAGCAGGATGGAAGGTGTGCGTTGTATGGGAGAGAGAGGGGCATATAGCAGGATGGAAGGCGTACGTTGGATGGAGAGAGAGAGGCATACAGCAGGATGGAAGGGTACGTTGGATGGGAGAGAGAGAGAGGCATATAGCAGGATGGAAGGCGTACGTTGGATGGGAAAGGAGAGAGAGGCATACAGCAGGATGGAAGGTGTACGTTGGATGGGAAGAGAGAGAGGCATACAGCAGGATGGAAGGCGTACGTTGGATGGGAAGAGAGAGAGAGGCATACAGCAGGATGGACGGCGTACGTTGGATGGGAAGAGAGAGAGAGGCATATGCAGCAGGATGGAAGGGGACGTTGGATGGGGAAGAGAGAGAGGCATATAGATGCACTCCCAGTAATCTCCTCTGAATGACCATCAACATCAAATTGTTGCAATGTGAGGTGAGTGCAGACGAACATCTTAACAAATCTTAAAATGTTGAAGTAGTACACCGCCAAACATGAACAAACGGATACAAGATCGTGATTCGTTTGTTAATGCTTGGCAGGTGTATTCTTAAATACTTTAAGACCTATCAAGCTATAGATTAAAGCTGTCAGATTTTGGGGGTGGTTCTAAAAGCAGGAAAAAGAAAAAGCAAGATGGATGAGCCAGCCCAGTGTGTTGTTCTATAACTGGCGTCTCACAACTGAAGTTTTTTTTTTCCCTTCAGTTCTTAGTAATGAATGGCATTGTAACTGTTCAGATCTTTATGCCATCAGTCAGATCATTGGCCCAGTCCGGATCTTAATCCACTCCCGCCTTGTCCGTTAAAGAAAAGAGACGTGTCTGACACTCTGACGCCCTGATGCGTAAATCAACATTCATCTCGTCACAAAATTGCTCAACGGATGGAGAGTCCCAAATGTTAAGACAATAACTGAGTGGAACCACCTCGACGATAACATCGTCCACCAAAAGTCAGTCAACAGCGTCAAGTCGGCTCTGGCAAAAGCCAGAAGCCGTAATATCATCACGCTGCGCACCCCACCGTCGCCCTATGCCAGTAAATGGATGTTTTAGCGACGTACCAATCCAGATCCAGAACACTCCAAAACACGCCACTCAGAAGGTCATCTGTACACATGACAAATGGGACCCAACTGCAGCGCGACTAGATCTTGTCAGCGATTGAGTTCTACCGACCACTCCTCCCCTCTGTCATGTCAACCTTGGTCAAAACGTTGGCTTTAAGCCAAAGTTGTCCTACACAACTCTCTTGAACCTTGTTTGCGCAAAACTGGCAGCCAGCCAAACCTGTGGACGGTTGTCTCAAGTGGTGTAAGACTGACGCTAGAATCGGCATGACAGGGGAACAGACTGGAACAAACTCATATCTACAAGACTGAAGAAGTATGGCAGTCTAACCAGCAGCTTGAGGGAATCCGGCTGCTATAGGTACTCGCCATAGAGGTTGGAGCAAGGGGAGTTTAAAATCCCATCACAACTTTCGGAAGAGAAGGCCAGTTTGGCGTTGGTATGGATGACACGTTACACATAGATGCTCCTTTCCCGAAGTTGGAGTATGGCTGCCTTAATGGCGGGATAAACAAATGGTCATACACGCAAAGTGTCAGAATAATCGACATGACGATTGTGGACACTAAAAAAAAACAAGATGCAAAGCATACAAACGTACTCCCAGTTTATCCTGAATACGCGTGAGATATTCCATAAAGAGGAAAAACCGTCTTGGGCTGGTGTAACCGTTAGTAATGGCTATTCTGGTAAACATCGGCTATCGTCTGTTACCTAAAATGAACATACTTACAAATTTTTAGAAAGATCGGCAAAGACTTTCTGAGATTTTCCATAAAGAAGAAAACCATTATTGGCCGTTAGTAACGGATCTAACGGTAAACTTAAACATCGGACATCATCCGTGACCCATAATGAACATATCTACAAATTTTCAGAAATATTGGCCACGTACTTTCTGAGATATTCCATAAGAAGAAAAAGCTTTACAGGCCGTTACAGCCGTTAGTAACGGCTATAACGGTAAACTAAAACATCGGGCTTCATCCGTAACCCATAATGAAGATACCTGCTAATTTTCACAAAGATCGGCCAAGTACTCTCTGAGATATTCCATAAAGAAGAAAAGCGTTACGGGCCGTTACAGCCGTTAGTAACGGCTACAACGGTAAACTAAAACATCGGGCATCATCCGTGACCCATAGTGAACATACCTGCTAATGTTCACAAAGATCGGCCACGTACTTTCTGAGATATTCCATAAAGAAAAAAAACGTTACGGCCGTTACAGCCGTTAGCAATGCTATAACTGTAAACTAAAACATCAGGCATCATTCTGATCCATAATGAACATACCTGCTAATTTTCACAAAGATCAGCCAAGTACTTTCTGAGAAATTCAATGCAAAAAAAACAACGTTCAGGCCGTTACAGCCGTTAGTAACGCTATAACGTAAACTAAAACATCAGGCATTATCGTGACCCATAATGAACACCCCTGCTAATGGTCACAAAGATCGGCCAAGTACTTTCTGAGAATTCATGAAGAACAAGCGTTACAGGCCGTCACAGCCGTTAGTAACGTATAACGGTAAACTAAAACATCGGACATTATTTGTGACCCATAATGAACATACCTACAAATTTTCAGAAAGATCGGCCACGGGGTTTCTGAGATATTCTATAAAGAAGAAAAACCGTTACAGGCCGTTACAGCAGTTAGTAACGGCTATAACGGGGTAAACTAAAACATCGGGTATCATTCGTGACCCATAATGAACATACCTGCTAATTTTCACAAAGATCAGCCAAGTACTTTCGGAGATATTCCATAAACAAGAAAAAGCGTTACAGTCCGTTACAGCCGTTATAACTTAATAAACTAAAACATCGGGCATCATCCGTGACCTATGACGAACATACCTACAAATTTTCTGAAAGATCGGCCAAGTGCTTTCTGGGATATTCTATAAAGAAGAAAAAGCGTTACATGCCTTGCAGCCGTTAGTAACGGCTGTAACGGTAAACTAAAACATCGGGCATCATCCGTGACCTATGATGAACATACCTACACACTTTTACAAAGATCAGCCAAGTACTTTCGGAGATATTCCACAAAGAAGAAAAAGCGTTACAGGTCGTTACAGCCGTTAGTAACGGCTGTAACGGTAAACTAAAACATTGGGCATCATCCGAGACCCATAATGAACATACCTGCTAATTTTCACAAAGATCGGCCAAGTACTTTCTGAGATATTCCATAAAGAAGAAAAAGCGTTACAGGCCGTTACAGCCGTTAGTAATGGCTGTAACGGTAAACTAAAACATTGGGCATCATTCGTGACCCATAATGAACATTTCTACAAATTTTCAGGAAGATCGGCCAAGTACTTTTCAATATATTCTAAAAGAAGAAAAACCGTTACAGGCTGTTACAGCCGTTAGTAAGGCTGTAATGGGTAAACTAAAACTTCGGGCATCATCTGACCCATAATGAACATACTGCTAATTTTCACAAGATCGGACAAGTATTTTCGGAAGATATTCTAAAGAAGAAAAAGCGTTACAGGCCTTAAGCGTTAGTAACGGCTGTAACGGTAAACTAAAACGTCGGGCATCATCCTTGATCCACAATGAACATACCTAGAAATTTTCAGAAAGATCGACCTTGTAGTTTTGTCTGCGAGCGAGTGGAACACATTTTGACCACGGACACACAGACAGACAGACACACAGACACACACAGACACAGACAGCATTTCTTCGTTCCCATTCTAAGCACTCCCTGTTCTTTAAGAACTGGGAGTACAAAAAGAAAGAAAGAGTTGAAGGCTCATCAGCCTATCATCTCACGAAACAGCTGGCATTTCGGGTAAGAAGAGGACCACAACCCTGAAGGCAATGGCAGAGGAGGCCGAAAAAAATTCCAGTCGGGTCTGGTCGAGGAGACACAATGGTGAGCTTCATAAGGCTTAACTTTCCCAACTTGGAACATGCGTCCATTAGCAGTGGGGTAAGACATCCGTTTAAAAATAAAGAAGGCACGCTGAGTCCGTTTGGCTATCGGTTATGTGTGGAGAGAAGAGGGAATTCAGAATGGGTTAAAAAAGAAGAAAAGCGACACCCTCTGCCACATTGAAATTAGAAAGATGCATCGTCCTCTTCCTCCTCATCATCATCGTCGTCGTCGTCGTCTCCTCTCTCTCTCTCTCTCTCTCTCTCTTAGCGCGCGCGCGCGTCTTTCTCTCTCTCTCTCCACACACACACACACACACACACGCTCGCGCGTGCGTGCGTGCGTGCGCTGACTGTACCAGGAATCCAGAAAAGAGAGAATGCCAGCTATGTTCCGAAAACTGTTTGAGCGTTGACGACAGTTACGTTTTACGTCATCAATGCGATTGCAAAGAATTTTTGCGTACGAATGTCAAATTTTGTTGTTATTGATGCTGCTGCTGCTGCTGTTTTTATTTGTCTGTGAATTGGTCTCCATGAATTCTTGTATTTAGTCTTGTTTTTCTCTCGGTTATTGAAAAATTATGTGCTCACTGCTGTTGATTATAATATTCCTTTGTCAATACTGTTGTTGTTTCGTGATGATGATGATGATGATGATGATGATGATTGTCGTGGTGGTGGTAGTGGTGGTGGTGGTTATCTTTGTTATTATTGCTATCATTATCATTATTATTGTTATAACTGTTGTTGTCCATAGCCTAATATTGATGAATCAGAGTTATTCTTATTTTTGATCAGTGCCTTTCTCTGAGGCTTCTCCTTATATATAGTCCTCATAAATGTGCATGTCAAACTCTTTCGTATTTTTAAATTTTATTAATATAGTAAAACTAAGTAGAATTTTTTTTTAAAGGGGGGGGGGGGGGGGAACGTTATACAGAAAACAACGATTTGTAGATGAACAGACCAGATGAATATACTGCACATGACCTAGATTTGCAAAGGGACCGGCCACGCTTGTCACAACTCTAAAATGATAGATAACGCTAATGATAAATAAATAACGCTAATGATAAACAAATAACGCAAATGATAAATGAATAACGCTAATGATAAATAAATAACGCTAATACAGTTTAGAAATGGGGATTTCTGATACTGTCTTCTGCAGCTGTGCTGTTTTCCAAGAGTCCTCACGGCTACTCACCCGCCAGTGGGGCTGGTGGGAGGAATAGTAGACCAGCTGTGGAGGTGAACTGGGGTTAAAGAGTTCAAATCCAGTGATGTTCACTCCCCCCGTCTTGTAGGCCGCCAGCCACACGTGTCGTAAACTCGGGTCAACAAGAACTGACAGTGTGACTGAAACGAATGTAGACATTAATACCGCACACTGACGAGACTAAACGAATACTATTCACTGAAATAACTACACAAAACCTATTTGTTGAAGTGTCTAGTCAAACACTCTTCACTGAAATAACTAGCCAAATACTATTCACTGAAATAACTACACAAACTTATTCGTTGAAGTGACTAGTCAAACACTCTTCACTGAAATAACTAGCCAAATACTATTCACTGAAATAACTACACAAAACCTATTTGTTGAAGTGACTAGTCAACACTCTTCACTGAAATAACTAGCCAAATACTATTCACTGAAATAACTACACAAAACCTATTCGTTGAAGTGACTAGTCAAACACTCTTCACTGAAATAACTAGCCAAATACTATTCACTGAAGAGACTGGTCGAATACTGTTCACCGAAATGATGAGCTACGTACCATTCCCTGACAAGACTAATCCATACTACACCCTGAAGAGACTTCATTACTCACAATTCCCTGACAAGACTAATCACATACTACACCCTGAAGAGACTTCATTACTCACAATTCACTGACGAGACTGGCAAGATACTTATCACTGAAGAGAGTGATCAAATCAGATTCAAAGAAGAGATTAGTCTAAGGGTAATCGCTGCTGAGACCAGTCTCTCTTCTTCTTCTTCTTCTTCTTCTTCTTCTTCTTCTTCTTCTGCGTACGCAGGCTGATACTCATGCGGACACTCCCCATACAGACAGGAAAGTATTAATCCCATCTGTCCAACAAAGGGGGTGGAGTTTTGTGTGTATGACCGTTTTTTTCCTCCCGCCATCAAGGCAGCCATACTCCATCTTCGGGGAAGGTGCATGCTATGTGTAACGTGTCATCCATACCAACGGCCAAACTGGCCCTCTCTTCCGAAAGTTGGTGATGGGATTTTACGTGTGTGCAAGATGTTATGCGTGCGTTCACACACGGAACCTCGGTTTATAGTCTCATTCGAAGGACTGTATGGGAAATGCAGTCAGAACCAATGTTAACTCCGAGGGAAAAAACAAACACCTGTACCGAAACGGCCCGGCAGAGATTCGAACCCACAACCCTTGGGTTATGAGGCTAAGACCAGTCAAATACCATTCATCAAGAGACCGTCAAATATATTCACTGAAGAGACCAATCAAATCATGTTCCCTGATGAGACTAGTGAGACTAGTCAAATGCTATTCCACGAACTAACTGGCCAAATACTTTTCACTAAAGAGACTAATCAAATGCTACGCAAGAGACTATTAAATACCGTTTGTGATCAGACCAGTTAAATATTGTTCACAGAACAGACTAGTCAAATACTTTTCACACAAGAGACTAGTCAAATACATTTAAACAAGAGACAAGTCAAATACTTTTCACACAAGAGACAAGTCAAATACTTTTCACACAAGAGACTAGTTAAATACTTTTCACACAGGAGACTAATCAAATACTTTTCACACAAGAGACCAGTCAAATACTTTTCACACAAGAGACTAATCAAATACGTTTTCACATAAGAGACCTAATCAAATACTTTTCACACAAGAGACTAATCAAATACTTTTCACCTGGGGACCA
>CM031601.1:7600055-7602555 GCA_018398815.1 Conus ventricosus
GGCCGATCTTTCTGAAAATTTGTAGGTATGTTCATTATGGATCAAGGATGATGCCCGATGTTTTAGTTTACCGTTACAGCCGTTACTAACGGCTGTAACGGCCTGTAACGCTTTTTCTTCTCTATGGAATATCTCAGAAAGTACTTGGCCGATCTTTGTGAAAATTAGCAGGTATGTTCATTATGGGTCTCGGATGGTGCCCGAAGTTTTAGTTTACCCCGTTACAGCCGTTTCTAACGGCTGTAACAGCCTGTAACGGTTTTTTCTTCTTCATAGAATATCTCAAAAAGTACTCGGCCGATCTTTCTGAAAATTTGTAAGTATGTTCATTATTGGTCACGAATAATGAGTGATGTTTTAGTTTACCTTTTCACAGCCGTTACCAACGGCTGCAACGGCCTGTAACGGTTTTTCTTCTTTATAGAATATCTCAGAAAGCACTTGGCCGATCTTTCTGCAAATTTGTAAATATGTTCATTATGGGTCAAGAATGATGCCCGATGTTTTTAGTTTACCGTTACAGCCGTTACTAACGGTTGTAACGGCCTGTAACGCTTTTTCTTCTCCATGGAATATCTCAGAAAGTACTTGGCTGATCTTTGTGACAATTAGCAGGTATGTTCATTATGGGTCTCGGATGATGGCCGATGTTTTGGTTTACCTCGTTATAGCCGTTACAAAACGGCTGTAACAGCCTGTAATGGTTTTTCTTCTTTATGGAATATCTCAAAAAGTACTTGGCCGATCTTTCTGAAAATTTCTAGGTATGTTTGTAATGGGTCAAGATGATGCCCCAAGTTTTAGTTTACCGTTAAACAGCCGTTACCAACGGCTGTAACGGCCTGTAACGCTTTTTCTTCTTTATGGAATATCTCAGAAAGTGCTTGGCCAATCTTTGAAAAAATTAGCAGGTATGTTCATTATGGGTCACGAATGATGCCCGATGGTTTAGTTTACCGTTACACGCGTTACTAACGGCTGTAACGGTTTTTCTTCTTTATAGAATATCTCAGAAAGTACTCGGCCGATCTTTCTGAAAATTTGTAGGCATGTTCATTATAGGTCACGAATAATGCCTGATATTTTAGTTTACCGTTATAGCCGTTACTAACGGCTGTAACGGCCTGTAACGGTTTTTCTTCTTTATGGAATATCTCAGAAAGCACTTGGCCGATCTTTCTGAAAATTTGTAGGTATGTTCATTATGGGTCACGAATAATGCCCGATGTTTTAGTTTACCGTTATAGCCGTTAGTAACGGCTGTAACGGCCTGTAACCGTTTTTCTTTTTTAAAAGAATATCTCAGAAAGCACTTGGCCGATCTTTCCGAAAATTTGTAGGTATGTTCATTATGGGTCACGAATGATGCCCGATGTTTAAGTTTACCGTTATAGCCATTACTAAGGGCCCATAATGGTTTTCGTCTTTATGGAAAATCTCAGAAAGTTCTTGGCCGATCTTTCTGAAAATTTGTGTGTTCATCATAGGTCACAGACGATGGCCGATGTTTACCAGGATAGTCATTACTAACGGTTACACCAGTCCAAGACGGTTTTTTCTCTTTATGGAATATCACACGCGTATTCAGGATAAACTGGGAGTACGTTTATATGCTTTGCATCTTGTTTCCCTTAACGTGATATAGCTGGAACTGTACAGTAAATTTTTGTCGTTGACCAGCTGGGGGCGTGACACAGCGAACTGAATGAGTTCACGATCGACATTTCATGGAATCGTGCCTTAGGATTTCAGAGGACGCCCCCTTTTAAACTTGGTTCACTATGATGACTCCTTTTCGTGGGGGAAGTTACAGAAATCGTTTTAAACTTGGTTCACTATGACTCCTTTTCGGAGGGGAAGTTCCAAAAATTGTTTTAAACTTGGTTCACTGTGATGACTCCTTTTCGGAGGGGAAGTTACAGAAATCGTTTTAAACTTGGTTCACTATGACTCCTTTTCGGAGGGAAGTTACAGAAATCATTTTAAACTTGGTTCACTATGACTCCTTTTCGGAGGGGAAGTTACAGAAATTGTTTTAAACTTGGTTCACTATGATGACTCCTTTTCGGAAGGGAAGTTACAGAAATCGTTTTCAGCTTGGTTCACTATGACTCCTTTTCGGAAGGGAAGTTACAGAAATCGAAGGAAATCCCAAATCATATACAGCGTTTCCTCTCCTACTAGGAAGCCTTCTACTTCCCTTTAATATGCATTTGCAGCTCAAGCAAATTAGTTTGCGCGCGCACGCGCGCATGTGTGTGTGTGTGTGTGTGTGTGGTGTGTGTGTGTGTGTGTGTGTGTGTGTGTGTGTGTGTGTGTGTGTGTGTTTTCATCTATGTAACTATGTTTGGAAACACTTCGTTTATGGGAAAGGAGATTGTTTAGAATATTGTAATAGAGGAGTACAGTTATGTGTCTTTCTGCGCGTCGGGCGTGGGTTTCAAGTTGATATTGTACGGTATGTTTGCAAGCATTATTTGAAAGTAACCCCATAGTATAA
>CM031601.1:7607555-7650055 GCA_018398815.1 Conus ventricosus
CACCATCATTTCCCACTGAAAGAATGATGGAAGCAATAAAGTCTTTTTGATGCGCATTGCGACATTGCTTTATACAGAGAGAATGATGGAACAGCATGTTTTACATACATGACACCATTCCTTTCTGCAGAGAGAATGATGGAATCGTTAGAATCTTTCATGTGCATAGCAGTATTACTTTTTATAGAGATAATGAAGGAATCACTGGAATATATGTATGGCGCATTGGTTTATCACCATAGGAAAGGAAAGACAGGAGAGAGAGAGAGAGAGAGAGAGAGGAGAGAGAGAGAGAGAGAGAGAGAAGAGAGGAGAGAGAGAGGAGAGAGAGAGAGAGAGAGAAACAAAAGAAATGAAAATAAAAATTTTAGTTTCATCAAAGGAGGTGTCACTGCGTGCGAACTAGTCCATATACGTTCTCCACATCTGCTAAGTTTCGATATCACACTGCACCCTGCTTTAAAGCTGATGGACCAATGAACTGATGACTAAGACGAGAGAATTCAAATATACGGTCTCGTGGCTATGACATCGCAGATGCCTGACCTGCACATCAGCCCAGCGCGCTTGTCAGACCAGCAGATGATTCTTAAATAAATGTTAGCGAACCGCCAAGAGAAACGTGGACAAACGAGTCACAAGACAAGACACAAACAAATAGGACAATGAAAATGAACGCGTTTGTCACTTAGCTTTGATCTCTTCAGCGAAAGGTAGGCGACAAGGTAGGCGACATGTTAGAGAGAGAGATAGTGATACATACGTCTATACATGCATGCATGCATACATACATACATACATACATACATACATACATACATACATACATACATACATACATACATACATACATACATACATACATACATACATTCATACATACATACATACATACAGACAGACAGACAGACAGACAGACAGACAGAGAGACAGACAGACAGACAGAGAGACAGACAGACAGACAGAGAGACTGATAGACAGACAGACAGATAAAGATAGAGAGAGAGAGAAAGAGAGAGATAGAGAGCGACAGGCAGACAGACAGACAGGCAAGCAGACAGATAGACAGACAGGCAGAGGGACAGAGCGACAGAGACAGAGACAGAGAGACAGAGACAGAGAGAGATCGATGGAGAGAGATAGAGAGACAGATAGGTGGATCGATAGATTAAAATTCTTCATAGTGAAATAGAATTCCTTTAAAAAAAATGTTTGTCTCATCTCGTCTTAGTCATTAGTTCATTGAGCCAACGCCTACCTTTTACTGAAGAGATCAAAGCTAAGCGACAAACTTGTTCATTTTCGTTGTCCTGTTTGTTTGTGTCTTGCCTGAAGAAGACCTAAGAGGTCGAAACGCGTCGTGTCTTGTCTTGTGACGCGTTTGTCCACGATTCTCTTGGCGGTTCGCTAGCATTTGTTTAAGATTTGTTTAGATTTCCGCCTGCAGTCGTCTCACTTTGCAACAGATAACGTTAGCTAGGTAACCAAGAAAAGAGAAGACAGAACAGGAAAGAAAAATGAGGAAAGAGAAGAAAGAAAAGACAATGATAGAAAGGAGAGAGGAGTGGGGAGGAAGATGACATGGGAAAAAAAGAGATAGGTTAGAAAGAAGCACAGAGAGAACGTGTGGGAGAGAGGGAGATGGGACAAGCGAAAGGAAACGAGAGACAGACAGACAGACAGACAGACAGGCAGACAGACAGACAGACAGGCAGATACAAACAGACAGACAGACAAAATAACAAAGATGACGATGGCACACAGAAAATCTCTTTAGAGGCAGCGCAAGTTGATTCATGCCCTCAGAACGACTAAGACAGTCATGTATGGAGTTTAAAGCAAATTGACTTTCTCTCTCTCTCTCTCTCTCTCTCTCTCTCTCTCTCCTCTCTCTCTCTCTCTCTCTCTCTCTCTCTCTCTCTCTCTCCACACACACACACACACACACACACACACACACACACACACACACGCACGCACGCACGCACGCACGCACGCACGCACACACACACACACACACACACACACACACACACACACACACACACACACACACACACACACACACACACACACACACACACACACACACACACACACACACAAAACACACACACACACACACACACACACACACACACACACACACACACACACACACACACACAAAAGTGCGCACGCAGAAAAAGACAGACAGACAGACAGACAGACAGACAGACAGACAGACAGACAGATAGACAGAGGCAGAGACAGAGGCAGGGACAGAGACAGAGTACTGAACACTTTTAATGTCATTAGTTATACAGAGTTTCTGACATGAAGGGGGGGGGGGGGGGTTACAAAACGAAAGAATGATAACAAAAATGCAAACCCAAACCAACCATAAAACAGCAGAAAGTTTGAAATCCAAGATTATTACGACAATCCAATGTCATGCTTCTTAAGTCAAAGTGGGGGCCGGAAGGCTCAGTGGTAGAGCGCCGGACTCGTAATCTTGCTGATCCTGGGATTGCGGGTTCGAATCTCCGCCGGGCCGTTTCGGTACAGGGGATTTTTCCGTCGGAGTTAACATTGGTTTTGACTCCATTTCCCGTACAGTCCTTCGAATGAGACTATAAACCGAGGTTCCATGTGTGAACGCACGCATAAAATCTTGCACCACGTAAAATCCTATCACCAACTTTCGGAAGAGAAGGCCAGTTTGGCCGTTGGTATGGATGACACGTTACACGTAGCATGCACCATCCCCGAAGCTGGAGTATGGCTGCCTTAATGGCGGGGTTAAAAAAAACGGTCATACACACAAAAGACCTCTCCCTTTGTTGGGTAGATAGGATTAATCCTTGCCTGTCTATACAGGGAGTGTCTGCAGGAGTATCAGCCTGGGTACGCAGAAAACAAGGTCAAAGTGCATAATCTACAAGCGAAAAGAAACTGCTCTACTGCCTCCTATAAAACATGTCCTTTTGAATTTCAGCAAAGTGTATCATTTTCCTTCGCACGCACACCAAATGCTTCTGCAGGATATCTTGCAGGTGATTTCTGGGAATCATCCTCATGCACTTGCAACATTCCAACTGTGTCCTTTTTTGTAATACTTTTAACAAAGTCAATGCCATTTTGACGTACAATATCGTATTGCTTACAATGAAACAAAGCAAAGCTTCTCACCCTCCCTTCAAAATGTACTGGAGGGATAAGTGTCCCGCTGGATCAGCACGAACCCATTTTCATGGGCGTTTAAGCCAAGAGTTCTTGATCTTAATCTCGCCAGACATCTATCGGTTACTACCGAAATATGTTTTTTTTTCTGTTCAAAACAGACTTTTATAGCTTTGTAAAAAGTTGTATATTTTGCGCTTTTGATTCTTATAGCAAGCTATAATTCTGTCTTTAGATTCGAGAATAAATCCTTCCTCGTATCCAATTCCCTGGCATAATCACACAATTCCAAATCCCTGCGTAGTGATCTTTTTCTAGATTTATCATAAAATCCCCATAACTTAGCACCATCTGTCAGACCGGTTCACTCTGGGCATCAAATGGTCTCAACAGTATGTTTAAATCAGTTGAATTTAGTTAACGCAAACTTCTCAATTTTGCTGTCAATAGCCTGCCAAGAGATTCATAAGAACTTATTTCTTTATTTCAGCAGTGTCGTGAAACCATTTTTCATACTGGGAGAGATGTCCACCTTGTTTGAAAGCCACATGCATTCGTTTTCTCACGATTTATTTTTAGAAATGGTCGATCTGATTCTTGTTTCAAACAATGCAATCGATACCGAAGACCTGCTGCAGTGGACACAATAGTATTACATCATCTGCGAACAACATAACAAGAAAAAAAATCAGCTACTGTCGGATCATCTGAACGCCATGTTTTTGTTTGTTTTGTTTGTTTGTTCGTTTGTTTTTGTTATCTACACAGCCAATTCAGCGATGAAAAATGATGACATCCAAGGCAGGCAGTCTGAACCATCTGGGCGAACACATGTATGGCGCACGCATGTTAAGACTGGAACATTGTCTGCTGCTGCAGGGGTACTTGTCTCTCCTTTCTGTCCGGATGGCGCACGCGTGTTAAGACTGGAACATTGTCTGCTGCTGCAGGGGTACTTGTCTCTCCTTTCTGTCCGGATGGCGCACGCGTGTTAAGACTGGAACATTGTCTGCTGCTGCAGGGGTACTTGTCTCTCCTTTCTGTCCGGATGGCGCACGCGTGTTAAGACTGGAACATTGTCTGCTGCTGCAGGGGTACTTGTCTCTCCTTTCTGTCCGGATGGCGCACGCGTGTTAAGACTGGAACATTGTCTGCTGCTGCAGGGGTACTTGTCTCTCCTTTCTGTCCGGATGGCGCACGCGTGTTAAGACTGGAACATTGTCTGCTGCTGCAGGGGTACTTGTCTCTCCTTTCTGTCCGTCATTTGATTGTAACAGATTGTGATGTCAGAGGACAGAAGAGTCACTGTCCCTGCGATTTCACTCTGTTCTCTTTCAAATGTATAACTTACATCTTGGATTTATCTGGACACATTTTTTTTTTTTTTGACCAAGTTTTGATGATCGCCTCCGACCAAACTGGTATGTGTACGTCGTCAAAGAAGTGTCTCCGTGATTTTCTTAACAATGATGTCAGGGTTAGATATAACTGCCCCCCATGCCATCGATTTCTCTTCTTGGATTTCGTTAATGTGATCACGTTTCTCTCCCACATCTCCGCTGAGACGTAAACGCCACCAAGAATACACAGCGGCGCCGCACACGTAACAGCAACAAGCAATGCCACGTGCCGAATGCACGGACTCAAACTGACACTTTCACATAAATCAGACACGTCTCCCTTCCAAAACAAAACAGGTGCACTTGAGGCATTGTCTTCAAAAGAGAAGGGCACTGAATACACAAGGATTCTGTCATGTGACGTAGCCTCACAAACAAGGCATGTGACGCTCCATCACATGTAGTTAGTGATATGAATCATTTCCCCATGCCACTACTGTGAGTGATTTGTTTTTTTCCCGTCTCCAGTTTCACGGGGGACAGTGACCACTAGGGTGCTGTCTGAGGGCTTCTTTTGCTGTTCTTGATTTCTTCTCACTGTTCCGATCCTGTGTATCCTTTCATTTCCTTTTCACCCCCTTTTCAAAAACTCTACACTTCCTCACAATAAGCTCCTATCTAGTTTTCTTTTCAACATTTTCATCTTTTAGGTAGGATTTCCGCTAGTTTGTGTTTCTTCCCCTCTTTTTAATTGTTTGTGCTTCCATTTGTTTTGTAAATTTATATTCATTTATCGTATAAGCGGTGCATTTGTTTTGTAAATTCATTTGAAATTAAGTAAGAAAGAAAGACTGACAACAAGAACATTTAAGAACTAAAACTTTATAAAGAATTTATTTTCAGAAAACTTTATTGTGTTTTTTCCTTTCTTAGGAAAAACAGATTTGCATTGAACTTCATTTTTTTTTACATTCCAAATTGATAACAAAATACTTCTGGAAAAATACATTCCTTGGATTTCATATCTACCTGTTTAAGTAAGCTGTTTCTGTTTATACCGGAAATTGAATTCTTTATTTGTATATATTATAATTACGTTTTGTGAAACATATAGCATCAACATATATCGCCTTAATTTTATTCATACTTAGAGATTGTTTGGTGTTTATATCTGTTGACGGTTCATTATGGATGATTTTGATAAATATGTTAAACAAGCGGAACGCTTGGGTTTTGATGGAGAAAAACTTACCAACTATGTGCAACAATGCATAGATAGGGCAGACAGGCTAAAACAGGGGGAAGCTGAAGAAAATAGACTACAGAGGGAAGCTGAAAAAAAAAGATTTACAGAGGGAAGCTGAAGCTGAAGAACGTCAATTTAAGTTGAGGCAGTTAGAACTAGAGACTGATCTGAAATTAAAAGAATACGGGCATCGAGAGAACCTCCCCAGTCGTTCCGCAAGCGCACCTCAACCAAAAGCGGAAATATATTCCAAAGTTACCGCCCTTTTGGGAAAAAACGGATGACATTGATAGTTTCTTTTCCGTTTTGAAAGTCACGCAACGTCTTGGGGTTTGGGCCAAAGGAAAAGTGGACATTGTATATTGCGTCGTTGTTTAAGGGTAGCGCTTTGACACTGTACCACACACTCGCGGCGAAACAAAAATTAATTTGGATCAGTTGAAAGAAGAACTCCTCAAGAAATTTCAATGTTCTGCTGATCGTTTTCGCGAACGTTTCCGTTCTGTGCGCCCTGACAAAGGAGAATCGTTTCCGTCGTTCTGACCCGTATGGTCATTTGTTTGGATCGATGGATCGATTTATCTAAAACGAACAAAACTTTCATCACTGCAGATCTCCTTCTTAGAGAACAACTTTTCCAGAGCGTGAGCAAAGATCTGGCCACTTTCCTTAAGAAAGGCAATTGAAAACGTTGAGGAAAGTGCCAGATGGCTGATCAGAAATTGTATCGCTCACCCAAGATAAGGGCGTGGCTAGGAAAGGAGAATTTTCCATCTTTTGAGTCTCATGCGTCATGTACTATCCCATCGGAAGGGAAGTTACAGGAAAGGAAATCGTGGGTCTTTCGGGAGTCCTCAAGGATATACCTATCCTAGGAACGGACAGGGATCTTTTCCGGTTCGAGTGACTTTCGTCAATACCGTACTCACCGCCGGAAAAACCCGTTGCTCCTCAGCAAACTTTTCCGAGGTCGTGGACAACGACCACCACGTAGACCTTTTGGGCCAGTTCGTGGACAAACCGAAGTTCACAAAATCAGTCAGCTGCCGATCAGACAATGCGATGTTTCTATTGCGATGCAAGTTCCATTTGAAAAGGAATTGCCCTTTCAAACCAAATGATTCAAAACCCGCATTAGTCTCCACTGATTGTGAAGAAGGCCTTGTTTTGGCACCACATCAAGCGTTGGGGGACTGGTGTTAAAAAACGGAGCCATCAATGGTTTGCGGGCTTTGGTTTTGCGAGACACTGGGTGCACCACCGCGGGTGTACGAAATTTTTCGGCTTCAAACCAGTATCTCAACACTGTCCAAAAGTGTAGGTCGTTTGGAGGCAAGATTGAAACGTTTCCGCTGGCGAATTTCATTTCGATACACCGTACTACCCGGGTTTTCTTACCGCCTGTGTCATTGATAACCCAGTCTGCACTTGATCTTGGCAATTTGCCAGGTGTCGCTACAGTACATGGTGGTGCTGGGGGATCGTTTGTTCCTTGTCTTGTGAGTACCAGATCAGACATCGTAGAGCAGGGAAAGGCTAAAAAGCCGCTAAAAGTCTCAAAACTGGATGAACTCCAGATTACCCCAGATGATCTAAAAGAAATGCAGGAAAAAGACGAGACGCTGACGACGGTACTTTCCTGCTGCTAAACAGACTGTAACGGACAAACTAACGGACAAACCAACATACCATACTGGACTCTGATTTTCTCTCCCGGTGTGTAACCTGGACAGGACAACAAAAAAGTTGTCGTTTCCAAAACCACTTAGAGAGACAGTACAAACACACGGCCATGATGCATTGTTCGCGGGTTCACTGTGGAATCAAAAAACATTAAAGAGAGTTCTTGATTCTTTTTATTGGCCAGGTGTCACAAAGGAAAGTTACAAAATACTGCCGCTCTGTGAACACCGCCAAAAGACATCTCAGAAAGGTCGCGTCCCATGTGCACCTTTGCAAAAAATTTGCCTCTCATTTCCGTTCCATTTCGGAAGGTAGCTTTGATCTTGTTGGGCCTTTCCCACTGTCTTCTTCCGGACATCGCTATATCTTAACTTTGGTGGATACAGCGACAAGGTATCCAGAGAGGCGATTCCACTGAAAAAAAATTGATACAGTGTCTGTCGCTGAAGCTTTACTTGCGATTTTTTCCAGAGTGGGTTTTCCCAGACGAAATTCTCTGGGATTGTGGAACGCAATTCATTTCCGATCTCATGAGAAAATTTACAGACTGTTGTCAATCTCTTCCATCTCAACCACCCCATAATCATCCCCAATTCGAATGGCATGGTTGAACGTTTCAATGGAACGTTGAAGTCCTGTTGAGAAAGGTTGAAAGGGCGGACCCATGAATGGGATCGTTTCATACCGGCTTTGCTTTTTGCAAAACAGGGAAATTGCCGAACGAAACGTGGGTTTTTCACCATTCGAGCTTCTTTTCGGACCTCCCAAGGGCCCCTTTGGATCTATTGATGACACAATGGACAAAAAAGACGGACATACCTGACAGTAAAACTGTTTACCAAAACTTTTATGACCTGCATAATCGTTTGAAGGATGCTGTGAGCTTGCTCAACAGCACTAAATAGAAAAACAGATGTGTACAAGGTCTTTGCAGACAGAAAAGCAAAGGCACGTTCCTTCAGTGTAGGGGATAAAGTCCTTGTATTACTCACGGGAAGAACATAACAAGCTTCGTGTTATGTGGAAGGGTCCTTTTCAGGGGGTCGGAAAACTTTCTGCAGTAAATTATAAGATAAAAAAGGCAAACACTGAGAAGGTATATTCATGTGAACATGTTGAAGAAGTATGTTGAACGTACAAATGTTGCCATCAACCAGTCAGTTGAGTGGATATGTCCTGTGTCAGAAAACTGATGTCAACATGACAGACATTATCAGTGATGAATTTGTACCCAATGTGACAACAGGGACAGATCAAAGGTTGTGAAAACAGCAAATGTAAGGAGTGTTTAACATACCAGTGCAGATGATGTTGTACCCCTTCCTACTCTCTATCAAAGGTGAAACCTATGAGGATTTTGGTTCTGTCGAATGATTGTCTACAGTCAAACAGAACAGCTCAAAGACATTTTGAAAAAACTTTCAGGATGTGTTGACGGATAACCCCAGGTACAGTAACTGGTATGAACCCTTTAGTATTCAGTTAACTCTGAAATACCAGTGCGAACCAGACCAAACCCCCTCCCATTTGCAAAAAAAGGGGTGGTTGAGAGAGAAATCAATGTAATGCTGTAATTTAAAGGTGATAGAACCTTTCTACATCCCGTCAGCTCACCATTGTATTGGGGGACAAACCTGATGGATCGGTGCGTTTCTGCATCGATTACAGAAAAGTAAATAAGATCACTGGTTCGATGCCGAGCCAAACCCCAGCATTGAAGAACTTCTGTGTCAGCTCTCAGAAGGAAACATTTGTGAAAGTAGACTTTGACAAAAGGATACTGGCAGATTCCAAGGGCTGAAGTTGAAAAGGGAAAAGACAGCATTTCAAACCTTTTGGTCTTTTCCAAGGGACGAAAATGCCATTCGGTTTGCAAAATGCCCCAGCTTCTTTGCTAGAATGATGCGAGCCCTGAAACTCCATAAAAGGGGTTTGGCAGTCAGTTTTTTGACGTATTTTGTTGGCTGCAAAGTCTTTGGAGTGACCTCCTTTCTAACTTGCGAGCAGTTTTTTCCAACTCGAAAGTTTTGGTTTGGACTGCGAGACCATCCAAAATTCGTGCGGGTTTTCAAACTCTCGAGTTTTTGGGTCACACTATTTCAGTGGGAAAAATGATGCCAGAGGGAAAGAAAGTGGAAAAGATTTTATCTTTACACAAGCCCACTACAAAGAAACAGATCAGGTCACTCATCGGATTGTTGTCTTACTATAGCCCGATATGTACCCCACTTTGCGTCCCTGACGGCCCCTTTGACAAACTGACGAAAGGGACAAAAAAACAAAAGTATTGTGTGGTCTGATGAGTGCCAGAAGGCTTTGGAGTGTGTTCAAACACCCTCAACTCATTTCCTGTCTGTTGTTACCCTCCCTCTCAAAGACTTTATTTTGAAACCGATGCCAGTTTCCAAAAGGGAATGGGAGCGGTACTGTTGCAGGAAAAAAGTGATTTGTTTACATCCAGTGCAATACGCCAGTAAGAAGTTCTCAAAACACAGGAGAAATACTCCCCATTGAGAGAGAGTGCTTGGCTATTGTAGGCCATGTGAGAATTTCGCCAGGTTCTGACTGGAAGAAAGTTCGGTTACAGACTGACCACAGGCCATTGACTTTCTTGCAATCGTCAAAAACTAAGAACAGCAGATTTTTTAAGGGGGTACTTTGGCTTTTGGCAGGAATTCCAATTACCATTGAACCAGTGCCTGGAAACAAAAAATGTCAGGCAGTTTTATTGTCACGTGTATGAAAAATCATGGACAATTTTAACTGTCTTCAAGGGAAAGACTATTTCCTGTTTTTTGTCTTCTTAATGATTGTGGTGTGCTGACATTTGACAGTGCATTGTATGCTACTGACGATTTAAATCAAGTGGTATTTATGCATAATTTGCTTGTTGAAGTGACAAATATGTTTTACAAGCAAAAAATA
Source organism: Conus ventricosus (assembly GCA_018398815.1). Classification (NCBI taxonomy): domain Eukaryota; kingdom Metazoa; phylum Mollusca; class Gastropoda; order Neogastropoda; family Conidae; genus Conus; species Conus ventricosus. The sequence goes on from CM031601.1 coordinate 7,617,912, forward strand.
CTTGATGTTGATGTATTACATATCTATTCTTTGCTTTATTCTTTCGTAAAGAATGAAAAAATCATCATGTACTATTTGGCTAACTTGCTTGTAAAGGTGGATGTATATGTATGGTGATGAGCAAATAACTCTTTTAGAAATGTATATCACATGTTTTGATGGTGCAGTGAGACAAACCTATTGTTTTATTGTTCATTGTCAACAATGGAAAGCATGTGACTTTTCAATGGACTATAACATTACATGTGGGAAAAAAACTATGTTTAAACTATGGTTATTTTGTTTACAGTCTAATTTAAAACATTTACACTTGGAAAAAATTTCAATTTCATGAGGGTTTTGAAACATATGATGTGAGACAAAGATCAAGGGAAAATATGTCTTCACATCTTAATGTATGAAAACAATTTGTACTTTGAATTTTTAAATCCCTAATTGTTTTATCCATGTAATTTGTGAAATGTAGTTTTTGGAGTGTGGTGATCAATTATGAACTTTTTTTTAAAAAGACTGAAAGTTTGAAAAAAGGCTATTATGGTGGATCATGATGATTGATTCTATACGTTGATTATTAAATTTTTTGAATCATGTGTGATGGTTACCATTTTGAGATTCATGGGTGAAGATGTGTTTAAGTGAAGTTGTCTATCCTTTAAAAAATTTTCTGGAGAAAATTTTTTCATCCAGGATGGGGGGTGTCATGTGACGTAGCCTCACATCAAAGGGATGTGACCTCCATCACATGTATTAGTGATATGAATCATTTCCCCATGCCACTACGAAAAGGAAAATATTCGTGTGGCTTGACTAGTGTAGCGGGCGTCCCCCCAATAAATGTGAGTTATACTCATTCAAGAAAGAAAGAAACGTGGTCATTGGTGAAAAATTTACCACTGAGAATATTTAATAAGGGTTGGTAAAGGTGCTGGCATGTGTTTTGAACACTGAGTATGCACTCCCAAAGGAGGAGGGAGGAAAAAATCAGTTTTTGCCCCGCAGATGGGCCTAGAGACTCGAACCTGTCAGGACGTTGGTCCTCTCTGCTGACCAGTCATACCAGCCCTTCACCCTTCACCTTTTACTCTTCACCTTGCAACCCGTGAGTGGTTGAAGAGGCCATGTGTGGGGAACACACCGGTAGTTTAGCCCCTACCAGTAAAGACCCAGGGAGAGGATTTGGAACTCTAATCTCTCCAGGGTCCCGGAAAGTCGAGGGAGAGGGTCGGAACTCGTCACTTCTCCAGGACAGGAGAAGGCGAGGAAGAGAAATTGGAAATCCTATCTCCAGTGACGGGAGAATTTAAAGGGGTGATACGATTTTCTGTGAGAGACAGGAAAGCACGACCATATAAATCTTGTGTTTGATGCAGGGGTGGGATCAGTGGTACTGGAATTATTTATTTCCTGGTCTGGATTTTGTGGGCCAATGTTGGGGTGAAGGCCGTGACTTTATGAAGTCTTGCGTGAGTTAAATTGCCTCTCAGTGGAAGGAGAGCTACATGTAAAAATCCGTTTATATAAATTGTTTGATGTGATTTAGTAAGTGTTTTTCCCCCCGAAGGAGAGGGGGAGAGAAAACATTCGGAGTGCGCCTTTTGGTTGATTGGAAAGATTGCGTATGCGTATGGAGTAAAGCTGTCATGAATGCGTGCGGCAAAAGTGACGGTGTGACAGATTCCAAATTTCTGGCCAGAAGATCAATGAGTAAAAACCCCAATCACTTAACATCTTAAAACGTCCGTTGCTAATAGGCACGTTTGCTGCACCACAACACTGCTCACGTTTTTTGCCTTTGTGCAAGATTTACAACGATGTTATGTCGACTTCCACTGAAAATGACCAGTTTTTCATTCTTCATTTCCCAAAATCTCACATTTTGTTTAAACTTCCTTAACACTGATTAACAGAAGACTGCTTCACACAGCAAAGTAACAAGGGGAAAACGCTTGGACATTAAAAGAAAGTTAAAAAAGGAGGAAAAAAACTTCCACATAATCTGTTGACATGCCACCATTTTGCACGTGCCTCAGAGAGAGAGAGAGAAGAGAGAGAGAGATAGAAGAGAGAGAAGAGAGAGAGAGAGAGAGAGAGAGAGGGGAGAAAGAGAGAGAGAGAGACAGAGACAGAAACAGAGAGAGAGAGAGAGAGAGGAGAGAGAGAGAGAGAGAGAGAGAGAAGAGAGAGAGAGGCTTCATCAACATTCATGCTTTTTTAATAACGGAGCACTGGATGAGGGGGGGGGGGGATACACAAAAGGAGGGTGTGGGGACAGACAAGGGTGCATCAACATCTGGTGACAGAGAGAGTGTAGCTTAGAAGAAGACAATACTCTGAGCGTGTTAGGGGAAAATAAAGAAAAGTTACATCAAACAACAACAATAACAACAACTTTTTCTTCTTCTTCTTCTTCTTCATACAAGATTAAAAACTTGAAAAATTATGAAGAACACGAACAACGGAGAGAAAAAACAAGATGCAAAGCATAAAGCGTACTCCTAGTTTATCTTCCTGAAAAAGTCACAATCAAACATGCCTCATAAATGTATCTGACGTCACAATCAAACATGCGTCATAAGTATTTGTCATTGAGATAAATTTCCCTAAGCAGAAAAACTGTTTTGGGGCCCTTATAGCCGTTAGTAACGGCTGTTCTGGGAAAATAAAGCATCGGGCATCATCCGCGACCCCATAATGAACATACCTACCACATTTCCAGAAAGATCGCCCCAGACGTTTTGTCGAGCGAGTGGAAAAACATTCTGACCACGGACAGACACACACACACAGACAGCATTTTTTCGCTCCCCCTTGTAAAGTACTCCCTGTTCTGTAAGAGCTGGGGGTACAAAAACGAAGCAAAGCAAAATAAAACAGAAGCCCCCCACACTGACTTCTTTTGAGGAACATACTGAACAACCACACAGAATGTTGTGATTTCCGAGCTGTGTGATTACCCAATCTGTTGTAGCTCAATTCCTGACACTCCCTCACTGCCCCCTCTCCCTTCACTTTGTCTTGTTTTTCCCCTCACTGCCCCGCTCTCCTTCACTTCGTCTTGTTTTTCCCCTCACTGCCCCGCTCTCCTTCACTTCGTCTTTTTTTCCCCTCAATGCCCCGCTCTCCTTCACTTCGTCTTGTTTTTCCCCCCACTCCCCGCCCCGCTCTCCTTCACTACGTCTTGTTTTTCCCCTCACTGCCCCGCTCTCCTTCACTTCGCTTGTTTTTTCCCTCACTGCCCCCCCTCTCCTTCCTACGTCTTGTTTTCCCCTCACTGCCCCGCTCTCCTTCACTACTTCTTGTTTTTTCCCCTCACTGGGCCCCCCTCTCCTTCACTACTTCTGTTTTTCCCTCACTGACTGGTTCGACCAGGAATGTGAAGCAAGTAAAAGAAATGTTCGAAAATTGCTATGTCATTGTAACAGACGTCCAACAGACCACTCAACCTGCTCTGAAAAATACAATAGCAAGACGTGAATATAAAAACTTTTGAAAAGAAAAGAAAAGCTCTTTAATAAGGTGCTATTGGATAACTTGAGAGCTCCATACGTAATCAAAGAGAGTTCTGGGATAATTTAAAATAAACTGTCCTTTTAAAAAAAAACAACCAAGAAATAGCATTAATGTTGAGACTGGTTAATCATTTTTAAATCATTAATTGAAAAAAAAAACATTTATTTTAATACAACGAAAGCTTAGGAGAGCATGATGAGTTGATGGTTTCAGAATCGTCCAATTTCGGTGGAAGAAGTGTTATACGCTTTCAGAAAGTTGAAAAGTCGCAAAGCAGCTGGACCTGATGGTATTATTATGAATTATACAAGAATTCTTGTGATCACGTGCTCCAGTTTTTCTTAAAATTATTTAAAAACACTGTTTGATAAGGGTATCTTTCCTCGAGATTGGAGTGAATCTATAGTTTTACCATTGTTTAAGAAAGGTGATGTGAATAATCCCAACAATTACAGAGGTAATCCTTAGTGATATTAGTAGTAAATTATATAGTACAATTATTAATGTTAGATTGCGAATGGGTAAATGAACATAATATCACAGGTGAGCATCAAGCGGTTTAAAAAGGGATATTCAACTATAGATCACATGTTTACTTTGTTAGCCTTGATACAAAAACAATTTTCATTAATCGTAAACTGTATGTAGCATTTATAGATTTTGAGAAGGCATTTGATTCTATAAATAGAAATTTGCTTTGGCCAATCTGATAAAAAATGGTGTAAGAGGTAAATTGTACAAGTGTATTAGGAGCATGTATGATAACGTTAAATGTAGGGTTAGGTGTGGCTCTCAACGACTGAATATTTTAACTGTTACTGCTGGTGTGAAGCAGGGTATGTGTGTAGTCCCATATTATTCTCATTATTTATAAATGAACTGGCCCTAGAAGTAAATTTAATAATTTGGGAGGCATGGTGCCATGTTTTCTTATGAGCATTTGAGTTGTTTATTCTTTTACTGGCAGATGATATTTTTTCTATTGTCTGAAACCATCATTGGCCTTCAGACCCAGCTTAATAACTTAAGAAATTTTAGCACTGGCACTTCAGTTGAAAGTTAATATGGAAAAAAGTAACATCATAGTGTTTTCGGAAAGGTGGTTTTTTGGGTTTCGAGAGAAAGATGGACTTATAATGGTGTTTTAAAAGCCGGTAGTAAACGTGTATAAATACTTAGGGATTTTGTTTTCCACTCGTTTAAACTTACTGCTGCTTGCAAGGATCTTGCTAGTAGAGCAAAGAGGGTCTGCTTGGCATCATGAAAAAATTAATCTTCAATCAATAACAAAAATTCGTTGACGTATTGTTAAAATATTTGATTGTCATGTGCAACCTGCTGTACAGTATGGCTCGGAACTGTGGGGGCTCAACAGAGCTGCTTTATTTTCTGAATCGGTGCACTTTATTTGCTTTAAAAGAAATTTTTGGGTGTAAGCATGTGTACACCCAAAAGATTTAGTCATGGTGAAACCAATAGATATCCTTTATATTTTTAAAATTTTGCTGTTCAGTGTATTCGTTATTGGTTTAATTTGCTCCAGATGGATGAGTGTCGCTTTTCCTCGTAAAGCATAAATATGTTGTTTGAATTAGATAAGAAAGGAAAGCAAAATTGGGTAAACGGATGTACGCACATGTTTATACGAATATGGTTTTGGAGAAGTGTGATGAATCAGGGCGTTGGCAATGTTAAGGGATTTATATGTGTTTTTCGTCAACGTCTAATTGATTGCAGATGGCAAAAATGGCATGATCATGTTCAAAACAGTGAAAGATTTAATATGTTTAGGATGTTTTGTAATACACATGAAATAAAAACACACCTTTTGTTGAATATGGATAGTCATTTGAATATATAACAACGAGATTTAGGCTGGGGATTTCAGAGATAGCGGTGCATCATTATAGATACAGAGAACACAATGAAGCAAATCTGATATGTTGTTTATGCAAAAATTCTAAGGAAGATGAAGTTCATTTTGTTTTATTGTGCCCAGCTCTCAGTAAAATTAGAGAAAATTTATTCCAGCAAATATTATCAATGCCCTTGTGTCTTTAAACTCTGCTTGTTGATGGCATCCTCTAAACACAGTGATGTTAGGAATTTATCGCTTTTCTTGTATAAAGCTTTTAAGTTCAGAGAAATTATGACCTCGTAATCGTGTATTTAAATGTTCTATTTCATGAACAAGTTCATTGTTGATGTCTTGTGTTTACTCACCCCCTTCATAAGGGGCTGTGGCCTAATGAATAAACCATTCGCATTCGCATTCGCATTCTCCTTCACTTCGTCTTGTTTTTCCCCTCACTGCCCGCTCTCCTTCACTACGTCTTGTTTTTCCCCTCACTGCCCCGCTCTCCTTCACTTCGTCTTGTTTTTTCCCCTCACTGCCCCGCTCTCCTTCACTTCGTCTTGTTTTTCCCCTCACTGCCCCGCTCTCCTTCACTTCGTCTTGTTTTTCCCTCACTGCCCCGCTCTCCTTCACTACGTCTTGTTTTTTCCCCTCACTGCCCCGCTCTCCTTCACTTCGTCTTGTTTTTCCCCTCACTGCCCCGCTCTCCTTCACTTCGTCTTGTTTTTTCCTCACTGCCCGCTCTCCTTCACTACGTCTTGTTTTTTTTTTATTTTTTTTTTTTTTTTTTTTTTTAAATGCTGATTGATGAGAATGTGGATGATTAAGATGATGCTACGGATTTCCATTTCGGTCTGAGACTACTTGACAGGGCTGTACTCTACGCTTCCTTCATAATATATCCCGGCGTCAACCAGGCCCGAGAGATACAGGCACCTGCAGTGTTGGTCAGGAAATTTGAGCAACACTCTCAGAAACGCATCCATTAAGTGGATGAAACTCGACTGTGTGGTCCAGTCTTCCCAACTGAGTCCGCAGCAAACTCAACTCTGGGTAGGAGCCGGTCGGGGCAGAAAAAACCCACATGACTTCTGATGGGATTCGAACCCACGACCTCCCAGCCGGGAGTCCGCGACGCTAACCACTTCGCCACGGCGGCTGGTCCTTCACTACTTCTTGTTTTTCCCCTCACTGCCCCGCTCTCCTTCACTACTTCTTGTTTTTTTCCCTCACTGCCCCGCTCTCCCTTCACTACTTCTTGTTTTTTCCCCTCACTGCCCCGCTCTCCTTCACTACGTCTTGTTTTTCCCCTCACTGCCCCGCTCTCCTTCACTTCGTCTTGTTTTTTCCTTCACTGCCCCGCTCTCCTTCACTACGTCTTGTTTTTCCCCTCACTGCCCCGCTCTCCTTCACTACGTCTTGTTTTTTCCCCTCACTGCCCGCTCTCCTTCACTACTTCTTGTTTTTTCCCCTCACTGCCCCGCTCTCCTTCACTACTTCTTGTTTTTCCCCTCACTGCCCCGCTCTCCTTCACTACGTCTTGTTTTTTCCCTCACTGCCCCGCTCTCCTTCACTACGTCTTGTTTTTCCCCTCACTGCCCCGCTCTCCTTCACTACGTCTTGTTTTTTCCCCTCACTGCCCCGCTCTCCTTCACTACTTCTTGTTTTTCCCCTCACTGCCCCGCTCTCCTTCACTTCGTCTTGTTTGGAGAAAGCACTGAGATATGAGAAACTTCAGTCTGTATGAATAGTTTTGTTTCTTCAGTCTCTATGAATAGTTTTGTTTCTTCAGTCTGTATGAATAGTTTTGTTTCTTCAGTCTGTATGAATAGTTTTGTTTCTTCAGTCTGTATGAATAGTTTTGCATAGTCTTCACTTATACCACTACTTACTCATTTAATTTTTGTCGTTTTTTTTCAGCTCCAAACTTCTTTTTTTTTCACAAAGTGATTGATCAAGATATTTTAGTGATTTTGGTCTTTTTGCCACTAATACTTATCAATTAAATGCGTATACCTTCATAATTTTCATTACTCAAGTCACAATACACGCACAGGACCAAACGAAACGTGTAAAATGAAAATGCTTCTTGTAATGACATACGAAACAAACAGGTAATTTTTCGACCAATGTGCCTTCTTCAGACGCTACAACAATGCATAAAAAAGCACAAACCGTACTTCCCAGATCAAATTCAGCAGGAAAATGGCTCTTGTTTTGTGCATTTTTTAATGTCTGGTGTTTGTAAGTCTGAAGAAAGTACATTTGTCGAACATTGATTTGTTTGTTCCGTCTTCTCCATTAAAGAAACTTTGATCTGCACCATCCTTTGGTCTTGTCTGTATCTATCTCCTTCTGTTTCTCGCTTTCTTTTTCTTTTTTTTTAACTTGTCCTGTCTTTGGCATGCCTGAATTTATATTCCAACTTTTCACTCAAAATTTAAACGTAAATATTTTTTTTTTCTCCTGCGTAATTGTCAACAGCAAGATTCTGTCAAACACATCTTCAACTGATCTGACAATATGTCGACAAGGTTACGTCTTTGGAAGCCAGTCCCAACATCAGAAATATGAGTGTTATCTCAGCGGCAAACAGCAGACAGCATAACCTTGTTGACTCGGCGTGACAGCCAAACCCAACACACAAAAAGCCAGTGAAGAACATTTCTGCTTTCGGTTTAAATCTGCCGGACTAAATATGGCTTGACCGGAAACACGTGATGGAAACTAGGATTTCCTGCACATGGAGAACAGTGGGGGAAGAGAGGGGGTGGTAGTGAGAAGGGCGTTGGGCGGCTGGGGGAGGTGGGGGGGGGGGAGGAGAAGGAGGGGGGAGGAAGGAGTGGTGAGAGCGTGGGAGTGTATATCAGATCCAGACGGAGACGACTGAACGATTCACCGTTCTCCAGACATTGTTTGCTCACTGTCTCCCCAAGGGAAGCGCTATTCGGGTTTCACCAATAGCGAACTCTGGAATTGTTTACTGATACTGCCCCCAGATTGGGCTCCGGTCCTTTCGTTTTGTCTGTGAAACAGCCAATAGTCTGGTCACTAACAGCGACTTCAAACTGTGTCAACACTGGGATGCGTGCTCCGAAGAAAAGAGTCCAAGAAATTGACCACCTTCGCCTATCCTAGGATTTGATGGATACAGTAACGAAACACACTGGCCGAATCATGAATTAGCTCCAAAAATTACAGTCTTTCACCCATGATTCGGTCAAAACTGATAAACATATGAACGTAAACATTCAGACTGGTGTTCCGTTAAAAAACCAAAAACACGTGTTTTCCAGGAAACGCACTTGATATGCCTGTGCTATTAAAGTTGTGTTTATGGAATGCTCACCTAAGATTGATGAATATGTTTCCTTTTTTGCACAGGTGGAAAATTGGGTAATTGATCAGACTTTTCATGTACCTGTCCATCTATTTGTATGTTTTGACAAAGTAAAAAAAAGAGGTGTTATGCAGGCCAGTAGTTCCCGTGCTACGTTACATGCAGTGTCACTTCGTTTGATGATTTGCTTCCAATTTAGTTCTTTCAGTTCGTATGTATAAATAAAGACCATCTTATGCTTCCATGTTAATCATTTTTGTTCGTTATGTATACATAAAGACTGCGCGCGCACACACACACACACACACACACACACACACACACACACACACACACACACACACACACACACACACACACACACACACCACACTCGTACGCACGCACGCAAGCACGCATGCGCGCGCACACACACACACACACACACACACACACACACACACACACACACACAACCACACACACACACACACACATGTTTTTAGATAGATACACAGATAGACAAATAAACAGACAGACATTTACATAGATAGATAGATAGATAGATAGATAGATAGATAGATAGATAGATAGATAGATAGATAGAATGATAGATAGATAGATGCGTGCGTACATGTGAGTACGTGTGCGTTCGCGCGCGCGCGTGCGTGCGTGTGTGTGTGTGTGTGTGTGTGTGTGTGTGTGTGTGTGTGTGTGTGTGTGTGTGTGTGTGTGTGTGTGTGTGGTGTGTGTGTGTGTGTGTGTGTGTGGTGTGGGTGGGTGGGTGGGTGTGTGTGGGGGGGCGTGCGTGCGTGCGTGCGTGCGTGCGTGCGTGCGTGTGTGTGTGTGTGTGTGTGTGTGTGTGTGTGTGTGTGTGTGTGTGTGTGTGTGTGTGTGTGTGTGTGTGTGTGTGTGTGTGGGGACGCATCAACCACCTGGTCCACTCAATGAGCCGCAGGTGTCAAGCAGTTGTCAACGCAAATGGTGGCCACACACAGTATTAGGACTTCAAGCTGGTTTGTCACGTGACCTTGGATTTTCCACACAAAAGACATATTGCTGATGACATTTTCACACATTAACCGGGTGTAATGAATCAAATCACGTTGAATTCTCGTTTTCCACTCTGTACAATTGTGACCAATAAAATTCACCCCAACATTCAGCTTGTTTTGTTTTCGCGTTTTTTATGGAAGTTAGTATATATATATAAAATATATATATATATATATATTATATTTTAAATATATATATATTATATAATATATATATATATATATATATATATATATAACTAATAAATTCCAAGGATAAGTACCGAGCACCGTTCCAGCAACTTACAGAGCAGCTTGGTGTTGCAATGACTGCAAGAAATATTGAATTATAAACAAAGCTTGCTCTTATGTCTTAGATTGAAGAAATAGGGGGAAATAAGCATTCATATCTGCAGTGGTAGATGATTCTGCTTTGTATTCCTCCAGGATGGATTTCAGTGGTATTTTCAGCTTTGCTTGGTGACAGTACAGCGCGATGTCAGTCAGACAGGGTGGGACACCAAGCCATTTCCTTGTGAACTTGTTGATTTTGGCTTCCATTGCCTCCACTGTGCTGGTGCAGATGTCGTATATCATCAGAGGCCATAGGAGCTTGGTATCAGCATGAACTGCAGACACCAGACCTTGTATTTGCCAGGGAGCCCACACTGGTCAATGGTCTCCAAGCCTTCTTCCGCCATCTGCTTGGTTTCTTTTTCTCTTTGTGTGTCTTTCAGCGTATCATCATACCATCTTCCAAGGCTCTTGACTGGTTCTTCTGTGACTGTTGGAATGGCTTGGTTGGCAACACGAAGACCACAGATTCGGCCACTTTTCCTTTCCTCAGTGAGAGACTCCGTGATTTCTTTGGTTTGAACTTCATTCTGGATGAGGGAACTATGTCGTCCAGCCTCTCCAGCACATGACGTGTCTCGTCTTCTCTAGATGAAATCACTGTAGTGTCATCCATGAAGGCCTTGAGAGGAGGCATCTTGTATCCATCGCCAAGGTCTGTTTGTCTCGCGTTGTTTGTTGCTGCTTTCAAGATGAGTTCCATTGCCAGCACGAACAGTATTGGAGAAATTGCACAGCCCATTGCAATGCCCACTTTCAAGTTGATCCAATCTGTTGTGTAGTCCTTGGTAGAGAACCGCATTGAGAAGCCATTGAAGTACTTCTTGAGCATGTCGCGGATGTTTTTTGGGCACATGGTACATTCCAAGAGCCAACTGTATCATCTCATGGGGCACAGATCCATATGCGTTTGCCAGATCAAGCCACACTACGTCCAGGTCTCTTTTTTCTGTTTTTGCTTTTTGGATTGCGTCCCAGATCATTGTGGCGTGTTCTACACAGCCAGCCACCGCCTGGGATGCCACCTTTCTGGACTGACACATCCAAGTACTTTTTTTCCCAAACAGGTACTTGGTCAGCCTTGCTGCCATGACAGAGAAGAAGATTTTCCCTTCGACGTTCAGTAGTGATATTGGCCTGAACTGGCTGATGTCACTTGAGTTTTGCTCTTGGGGATGTACACACCATCTGCCGTCATCCACTGGCCGCTGATCTTCTGGTTTCTCCAAGCCGATCGCAGCAGCCTTGGACCCACTCCAGCACCTTGGGACATTTCTTGTAAAGCTGGTAAGGTATTCCGTTTGGCCCTGGTGATGATTTGGCTCTGGCTTTATCGACCACCTTCTTGATTTCCGCCAACGTTGGAGGCTTGCCATTGAACTGTTCCTCAGGGTTGGTTGGCCACACCAGACCTTGAATGTCGAGTGGTGCTTTGCTCTGTGAGTCAGAGTATGTTTTCCTCAGATGCTGCTCAAAAACTCCTTTGTCCACACTTAGGTCCCAGATTTTGGCTGCTCACATAGTGTTCTGGCAAACTGGAAGGGTCTCTGAAGAAGCGCTCTTGTGTCTTCTTCTTTTTGCTCTTCCTCTTCCTCGCAGATTCCGCTTTGCTGAGGGCGCTGTGTTTTTCTTTCAGGTCTTCCCACAGTTTTTCCAAGCCTTGTTTTTCAGCTGGCAGTGCGGTCTTCATTTGCTTCTTGAGGTTGTTCTTTTGGACTCTGATCTTGTCCATCTTTTCTTGGCGTCCTGGATTTCTTTGGAGGTGTTTTCTCTTTGGTAGTTTTACTCCATAGGGGTCTCTACATGTGGCATACACAATGTCCCCATATGTGGCTAGTTTGTGTTCCAGGTGCTTTTCCCTATCAGTGCATCGAGTCTTTGGACGATTTTTGCATCCAGTTTCTCCCAATCTTCAGTTTCGTTTGCTCGTGGCAGGTTGAGTTTCAGGCGCCTGGGATCGAGGGCCTGTGCAAATTTCTCATCCGAACCAACAGCGTGGATGTCCTTGGCACTGTGGTTTAAATCCTGGCCTTGGTCTTCCGACGTCTTATCTGCTGATGCAGTGCGCTGCTGCTCATTCAGATGAGTCTTCACACATCCCATCTTTGTTCTGTGGATCTTCATGCCACGGGTGGTAGCGAAACGCTTTCCACAGACACATGGATATTCCATTTGGTCCATGTTCATAGTCCGTTTGGGATTTGCAGTCGTGATTGGTTGAGCACCGATGGATTCATCATTCTCTCCCCCTTTCGTGAATCCTGGGAGCATCTTTTCCTTGTATTCTTAGTAGCCACATGTTGAAGGCAAAGTGGGGAGCCAGCCCTCAGAGCCCTTGGTTCTGGCCTTTCCCAGTGTCCTCCGGTCTTTCCCGGACGTCCTCTACAAAATAAGCTACAAAGTCCATTGTTTCACACACCCTCCTCCCCCCTCACCCCTTCCCCCCCCCCCCTCACTATTTCCTCTCCATGATCCCCTCCTGGGTGGCTTCGTTTCCGTTTGGCGGCAATTTTTGGTCGTGCGGCGAATATGAGAAGATAAGTGGTTTCTCGTTCTTCGTTTTCACTGTGCTAAATATTATTTGTTTTTGCCTGAAGAAGACCCAAGAGGTCGAAATGCATTGTGTCTTGTCCTGTACTTTGTCTATGTCCTTGGCGAACCTAACCCCCACTCTTTCTAAATAATGATAACATATTAATAACAGCAACACAACCATGATAATAATAATGATAACCATGTTAATTAATAATAACAATTATTATTATTATCATCATTATTATTATTATTATTATTCAATAACAATGATAAAATGATGATGATGATGATGATGATAATAATAATAATGATGGTGATGATGAGGATGATGATGATGATGATGATGAGATGATGATGATGATGATGATGATGATGATGATGATGATGATGATGATGATGATGATGAGATGATGATGTGATGATGATGATGATGGTGATGATGATGATGGTGATGGTGATGATGATGATGATGTAATGATGATGATGATGAAGATGATGATGATGATGATGATGATGATGATGATGATGGATGATGGTAGTATGATCAGACAATAAGAACACTGACGATAATGACAATAGAAATTGTGTGTAATTATATTAATAACGATAATTACAGAAAAGAAGAGGAAAAAGATTGAGAGGGTAGTTACAATAACAAGGTTAAGGAAGCCATGATTATGATGATAATAATGATTATAATGATAATCATAATATTGACAATTATGTAAATAATAACAGTGATGATGCTAATGAACAAAAGAAGAAGGGGGAGGAGAGGAAGCCGGAGAAACTGAATTCAAAATCAAATTCGTTTGGAAGTACCCATTCATCTAAACTGACCGGACTGTTCAAATTTTCAAACACCTTCCACTATAACCGTGCTTAAAACAACCTTTTAAAGTTAATTTTTCACATATACGCATTTGTGCATTGGTTTAGACACAAATTCACTACGTACAAATCTACCTTTGGTTTGATATAGGTATGGGGAGCAATAATGCTTATCAGAGTATCACAGTTATTGATTCCATCATTCCACAAAAAATGTACTGGTAATGATGTTGTGGCCTTTGTTCTAATGCTGAGGCAGTTTTTGTTCTATTTCCCCGTAGTAATGATCGATTGTGAAAATGTGTGATAACTGCCTTCAATCTCATTAAATAATCCTGCATTCTGTATATTCCGCTTTTTCTTTTAAACTTGGCTTAATGTTGTTATCTACATTATTCTATGAGCTCGTACAATGTTTTCTAGCCTCCGACAAACTAGGTCAAGCTAGCATGCACGTGCTATTGTCTGTTTATGCCTAAACCTAAGGCGAGATTCCTTTTTCTGAAAAAAAATCCATAAAACAGATTGCTTGTCCTTTAATTCCCTTATGGAATATACCATTGCTGTCCCCATATACAGTGGTGGACATCCAATTTGTTCTATAAAAAAAAAAATCAATTACATGATTTGGCATGATTTTCTCATTTACCTATGCCATATTGCACAATGTAAGCAGTGATCACTTTAAGTAATCCATTATACGACTGGTTAAGAGAAGTAGGTGAGATATTGCAAATGATTGGCCATGAGACAAAAGCATGATGGTTTTGTACATAAGTACATGTCACATTTCACCGCTCAGTTTCTCAGCTTCCTCGTCAAAGTAATTCATGTTGTCGCTTTTCTTTCTATTTTTGTTTAATTTGTGTTTCCATAGATTTTTTTGCCCGTAGTAAACTTGTCAGTTTTCCCTCCTTTTTTTAATTTTTATCTCACAACCGCCGCAGCATATCTTCTGTCCATGTCTGTGCGTATAGACCACTTACTGACAGAGATGATATTCCGCCCTCGGCCAAATAGTGTTTCAAACTTTGACACTCCACTGAGTCTGACATTACCGCTCTTGTCAATATATGTTTTCAAACTATTTTTTAGCCCTTGGCGAAACATTGGTTACTTCCTCCCTGACAAAATCTTCATTAAATCCATTTATTTTGCCCGATTTAGTTTAATTTGAAATCAGTATTTTCGCCTCTTGCAAATTAACTGGGGGTTTTCACTAATAACTACAACCCAGCGTCCTATCATGGTTTGTTGTGACTTAGATCTTCTTCGAACATCATCAAAGGAAACTGCCATGCACATGTTTCTTTCCCAACCACCTGACAGGGACCACTGGCAGACGTGTTAATCGAGATGTGATTATTCTGATCATGATCATTCAGTGAAATCTTCGTAAGATAATGTAAATATTCTGATCATAATCATTCATGATATCTTTAGTGACGTAAGTGATTATTCAGTGATATCTTTAGTGACTAATGTGATTATGTGATCATAATCATTAGTGATGTCTGTAGTAAGAGTGTGTAGTACGATTCCGATGGAACCAAAGTAGGTGTTTTACAAGCCACGGGGCTGTCATGTTACCAGGCCTCCAACATGCCAAACAGAAATGGAAAAAAAAAAGTTGTTTTCTATCTTGCAAACTTAAAATGGCGGACACAAATCACATACGCGCGCCTCCCCCCTTCCCCAAACACACACACACACACACACACACACACCACACACACACACACACACACACACACACACACACACACCAGACAGACAGACAGACAGACAGACAGAAGAGAGACAGACAGACAGACAGACAGACAGACAGGAAGATGAAGATGATGATGATGATGATCTTTATTTCCAAGTGTAACAGAGAAGCAAACACATGCTTTTTTTTCATTCGGTCCTTTGCCCCGCTAAGGACTAACTAAGCATGACTAGCGACTAAACTTACAAAATTTTAACAAACATACATTTATTCACACTTGCATACAGATATTGATGAGTTGTACCTCCATCAACATGACGCGTAGGTGAATTCAGAGAGAGAGAGAGAAGATGAGAGATGAGACGAGAAGGAAGTAGTGGGGGGGGTAAGTATAGTGTGTAGGGAAAGAGAAGAGGGAAGTGGTTCAGGGTTGGCATAATGAGGGGGATGTCAGAGAGGAGAGAGAGAGGGGGGGGTAGGTAAAGTGCGGGTAGGAGAACGGAGGCAATTAGTAAGGGGCCAGGTCAAGATGAGAACTTGATGTCTACAGCCGAGAAGCGAGCCATAGAAGGGGATTCAAAGGTCAGCTGGTTCGGCATGAACCGAAATGCCCCTGTACAGCCTTTCACCTCCGAACGTTGCCATGACCAATCCCCTTCACTGTCCTTGAACAAGATACGAGAGAGGAGAGAGAGATAGAGTGAGAGAGAGAGAGAGAGAGAGAGAGAGAGAGAGGAGAGAGGAGAGAGAGGAGAGAGAGTAGAGAGAGAGAGACAGACAGACAGACAGACAACAGAAGACGAAGGCAAGATATCAAACATGCAGGTAACATTTAGCCCAGAAGAGAGGGAAACAACACCATGTACTGATTCCAGTTAAAATACACACCTTCTAAAGACAGACTAGCGTTTAAGCAAAACAAAATGATGAAAAGTAACCCTTCTAGGTGAGTCTTCAGTGAGTTTCAGGTTCCCCAAAAGAGATCAGAAATGCCAGAAGGATACTTCTATCTGCGAAGAGCCCACCATGCTTGCTACTGGATCTGATTCTCTGATGAGAAACACTTCCAACTAGAGCAAAAAGGAAATTCATAAAATCGAGCGGATTCGTTTTCCTGTATGAAAAGAGTCTAAAACAAACAAGATGGGTCCGCTGCGAATTAGAATTTTAATCAAACGAAACCAAACATGTATCAAAAGGTTGACGTGGTCTCCATAGTCTGCTATTAATTCAAAGAGATCATTTGTACAGTCTTAAGATCCCTTTCTCATCCGTGTTTTTTTTTCTTCCACAAGTCTGTACTGCAGTAAATCTTTACCAGATAATATTCATAATGACGAAGGCATTACTAGCACGCACTTCTCATTACCCTCTAAAACGCGCCCCGCGTGCGCGTGCGCGTGCTCGTGTGTGTGTGTGTGTGTGTGTGTGTGTGTGTGTGTGTGTGTGTGTGTGTGTGTGTGTGTGGTGTGTGTGTGTGTGGCGCGCGCGCGTGTGCGTGCGTGCGTGCGTGCGTGCGTGCGTGCGTGCGTGCGTGCGTGCGTGTGGTGTGTGTGTGGTGTGTGTGTGTGTGTGTGTGTGTGTGTGTGTGTGTGTGTGTGTGTGATAGATTACAGGTGTGCTGTGACGATGTACTTCTACTCTACCCAGATTCTTATCAACGTTGCCAATCGTATATCTCACTACCATTAAGATGTCCCACTCATCAACAGTGGCGGGTTTGCCATCGTTTCTGTCAACACTGACATCATGATTATCAACGTCATGATATCCTTCCTTCTCTTTTCTCCTATCTTCTTCTTTTCTTTTCTTTTTTCTTCTTTTTTTTCCCAATCATTCTCTCCACTCCCCCATCTTTACTGTTCCTCTCATAATCTTCTCTATTGTTATCAGTATCGACACAGTCATTCTCACCATCGTCATCATCTGAACATCATTACAACTTGGCAGTCTCAAATGGCCCACTACGGTCGGCTGGGCTGACGACATGGATCGGGATAAGATAGTCATTATCATCGTTAAGATAGTCATTATCATCGTTAAGATAGTCATTATCATCGTTAAGATAGTCATTATCATCGTCAATGTCATGACTTGCTTCCATAGTCCTTTGTCTCAGCAATTTCAAGCGTTACCTTAACCCAACTGGCACAATACCGTTTAGACATCAAATCATCAATGGCGATAAAAAATTTAAAAAATTCACGGAATAGAAACGGCTGTATATTTGTGACTGATATTTTTTAAGCAATATTTTCCATTTCTGTGACATTCACAGTTTTAAAGAAATTACGATCACTTTCAACTCTGGTTTCAAAGACTGATCACAGAAATGTTTAAAGAAATATTGCGTGCAAATGATAATGAGTATTAAGTTTAGTTCCATTGAGATGCACTATTTACGAGCAGAGATATGAATAATTGTATCACTAACATAGCACTGAGGTAGACCGTATAACGTTATATTTTGCCACATTCAGCTAAGTAAGACTACACCAGTTTATCATTATGTTAAATCAAGCATGGGAGCAGCGTTTGGGCAGCAAATAAAGCGGTCTTTCTTGTACCAAAAGAAACAGATTTTTTTTTAGTTACATAACTGCATTGTAACTTCATATTATTGTCAAAAGTAGGCATTTTTCATGGTTGCTTCTGTTTAGTTTCAGTTTCAGTTTCATCAAGGTGTGACTGCGTGCGGACTGATCCATATACGCTACACAAATATCCGCTCAGTTTTGAGACCACACAGCGCATGACTTGAATCTGACGGATAAATGAATTGATGACTAAGATGAGAGAATTGAAGAACAGGCTCTCGTGACCACGATTTAGCAGATGTCTGACCTTCGCATTCGCCCAACACGCTGGTCAAACCCACTCCTCTCAAACACAGTAAAGCATGAATATTGCGTGTAAGATTATTATGTCATATGTGTGACACGTGCGTCGGTTTGCTGACGATGTAGCCTACATTGGCAGTGCGTTGGCGAATTGTCAATCCAGCGAAAGGAGACTAAAACCACAGTGTCTGACTCAACTAGACCACTGCATGAACTTTTCACCCACAGAAGGAGCGTGCATGTGTCTCTTGCTTAATAGCTGGACAGAGCACAGTTAATTTAAGGTCCAGACACATCAGACTGCTGCAGTTAACCGTAATGGCTTTGGGGATTAAGAACAAAGGGGATAATTGAGAGTGGGTGGATAAGGGACGGGCTACTGGTAAAATGGAGGAAGAGGAGAGAGAGAGAGAGAGAGAGAGGGAGGGAGGGAGGGAGGGAGGGAGGGAGGAGACAGACAGACAGACAGACAGAGACAGAGAGAACAAGAGGAAAGGGTCGATGGGTATCTTGTGCTGAAAGGCACTGACAAAAGAACAGGTCATCAAAACATACTCTAAGCGAGACAACTCAGTGCACGCGTTGTGGCTGACATCAGGCATTACATCTTGAAGCGCCGCTGGGACACTCGCATTTTTTTTTCAGTCTCTGTTCCGTTCTGTCAGAATGATCCCTAACACGTGACATACACCGTCTGTCGCTTGATATCGGTGGAACAACTGAAACTGTCGCAGACCTCTCCAGTCCTTCCCCATTCCGAACCCTCCGTTCGGTGTTGCCTGTGTTCGCCAAAAGTGAGTCAAATGACCTATCTTGTTTATTTCTTTGTATGACGAGTCAAATTACCTATCGTGTTTACTTCGTTTGTATTTGTGCTTCTTTGTATGACGTCAAATTACCTATGTTGTTTACTTCATTGTATTTGTGCTTCTTTTGTATGACGAGTCAAATTACCTATCGTGTTTACTTCTTTGTATTTGTGCTTCTTTGTGTGACGAGTCAAATTACCTATCGTGTTTACTTCTTTGTATACGAGTCAAATCACCTATCTTGTTTACTTTCTTTTGTATGAAAAATCAAATTACCTATCGTGTTTACTTCTTTTTAACATTAAATGCATATCTTGTTATTCTTGTATGACAAGTCAAATTACTTATCTTTTTTACTTCTTTGTATGCGAGTCGAATTCACTATCTCGTTTACTTCTTTGTATGACCAGTCAAATTACAGATCTTCTTTACTTCTTTGTATGACCAGTCAAATTACTATCTTGTTTACTTCTTTTTATGACAAGTCGAATTAAACATATCTCGTTTACTTCTTTGTATGACAAGTCAAATTAACTATCTCGTTTACTTCTTTGTATGACGAGTCAAATTACAGATCTTGTTACTTCTTTGTATGACCAGTCAAATTACCAATCTTGTTTACTTCTTTGTATGCCAGTCAAATTACAGATCTTCTTTACTTCTTTGTATGACCAGTCAAATTACAGATCTTGTTTACTTCTTTGTATGACAGTCAAATTACCATCTTGTTTACTTCTTTGTATGACCAGTCAATTACAGATCTGTTTACTTCTTTGTATGACAGTTAAATTACAGATCTTTTTACTTCTTTGTATGACATCAAATTACAATCTTTGTTATTCTTGTATACATTTACAATCTGTTACTTTGTATAAATCAATACTAATCTTTTTATGACGAGTCAAAAAACCTATCTTGTTTACTTCTTTGTATGACGAGTCAGGTTACATATCTTGTTTACTTCGTTGTATGATGTACATGGAAGCCATCTATGGTATTTTGTTCTGGTTAGCCTCAGTCTACTGTCTGTGTCCACTCACCCCTCACATTTATACACACGATGGGCTGCCACAGGGATATCCTGAACAAGAAAGAAAATCCAGACATACCCGTTTGTGTCTTTGTTTCTTTTCACTGTTTACATTATGATCTGTACCCTCACTACTCACTGTACGACGGACAGGTAGAATCAACCACTCTGTGTTCTCCCTCATGTAGTCGTCTATTCCCTGCCCCCATCCCCCCCCCCCCCCCCCCCCCTCTCCAGCAACTCCCTCCCTTCCACTTTCTCAGTCACGCACCTCTGGATTCGTGGGTTTATGTTTTCTTTTGTGATCTTTCTGTCTACAGTCGACATGAAGAAAAATGTTAGGTCCAGGTACTTTAATTTGACACCACAAAGTCAAGAAGCAGTAGATGTGTTCCTATGAGAGAGAGAGAGAGAGAGAGAGAGAGAGAGAGAGAGAGAGAGAGGAGAGAGAGAGAGAAGAGAGAGAGAGAGAGGAGAGAGAGAGAGATTTTCGCTATTTTCGCCACAAAGGCCAGAAGTCCTGGTCTATTATTGTCCAAATCCGACGCTGTTCCTCTTGAGATTAACTCTCTGACAACCCCCTCCCTGCCCCCTCCCCCACCCCTCTCCCCCCCACCCCCACCCACCCCTTTCGACCTCTCCATCAAACTCTTTCTCACCGTCTCTTATTTGCTGTCGGACCCTGCAAAGATATTTGTCTAATCTTTCTTCATGAGTATCTCATATTATGAGCATGCAAATATATGTTTGTTTCTCCGTGGACACCAGCGAACGTTTGTGCATACGTCTGTACATGTGTGCATACGTCTGTACATGTGTGCATACGTCTGTACGTGTGTGCACGTGCGTGTATGTGTCTGGATGTGTGGATGTAAGGGTAGGTGAACGACGAAAGGGTGTTTTTAGTATTTCGGTGTGTATTATTCATATACATTCGGTGAGACTGAAAACGAACGGGCGTATAAATGTTAGATTTATGTTTTGTTGTTGTTCGAAGCGCCCTGAGATGTGGTACTCATATCAATCATCATCATCATCATCATCATAGTCATCATCATCATCATCATCATCATAGTCATCATCATAGTCATCATCATCATTATCACCACCACCACCACCATCGTCATCACTATTATTGTTGTTATGATGATGATGATGATGATGATGATGATGATGATGATGATGATGATGATGATGATGATGATGATGATGATGATCATTGTGGTGGTGGTGGTGGTGGTGGTGGTTATCATTATTGTTGTTGTTCTTCTTCTTGTTCTTGTTGTTCTTGTTATCATCATCGTAATTATTATCATTATAATCATAATCATCATCATTGTTGTCGTTGTTGTTGTACTTGTTGTTGTTGTTCTGGTTGTTGTTGTTTGTTGTTGTTTACTGTCACCACCTTACCAGGCAACAAAGATAAAGAAACAAACAGACCAGCCATGAACTAACAGAAGCAAGAAAGGCCCCACCGCAAAATTCGTTCTTCTGTCACATCTGTGGCAAACTGTTCGTCTCCAAGACATATAGGTCTCTACACCCAATTGAGGGCTGCCATCTTGTCTATCTGACTGACAGGAACTGTTATGACAATATTTTCTATGCTTAACTCTCCTCTCTCTCTCTCTCTCCTCTCTCTCTCTCTCTCTCTCTCTCTCTCTCTCTCTCTCTCTCTCTCTCTTCTTCTCTCTCTCTCTCTCTCTCTCTCTCTCTCTCCTCTCTCTCTCTCTCTCTCTCTCTCTCTCTCTCTATCTTTCTCTCTTCTCTCTCCTCTGGAGTTCACTTCCGTTCTCGCCACCTTGTATTGATGGCGTTGTCACACTCTGATCACTCCCTGCAGCAACTACTACAACTCTTGTCACTATGTCGCTCTTTTCTGTTATTACGCGCGCGCGCACGCACGTAACACATGCACGTAACACATGTACACACGCGTGCATGCGCGCGTTTTTTACACACACACACACACACACAACAACACACACACACACACACACACACACACCCCACACACACACACACATTCTTAAATATCTTGTAACATTTCGCATTCCTTGTCAGGACTTGAAAATGAACCTGAAAAATTTGACTCAGTTTCGCTGCTATGTAGGAGAAAGATATCAAAGTCTCAAAATGTGCCACTTCCCGTCCTAAAAACGCAGAATTTCGAACTGCTGCCTCCGGGAGAGTAAAGTGTACAAATGGATTTTGCAGCCATTCGTCTCCCCTTTGAAAACGTCTAAAGGTTCAGGTAGAATGATATGAGGACATGAAACCCTCTTAAGAGCCAAAACCTTCTGAGAACCTCAGATCCTGAAGGAAGGAAGTCCCCACAAGAATAGGAATCTCTCTCTCTCTCTCTCTCTCTCTCTCTCTCTCTCTCTCTCTCTCTCTCTCTCTCTCTCTCTCTCTCTCTCTTCTCCTCTCTCTCCCCCCGTGATGATTTACATTCTGTAAATCTTTGTACTTTGTATTCTTTTCTAGGGCATAGTATAAAGCTTTCAGCTTTCTATTCGTCTCACCAAAATGTTCGTATTCGTATTCGTATACGTATTCTCTCTCTCTCTCTCTCTCTCTCTCTCTCTCTCTCTCTCTCTCTCTCTCTCTCTCTCTCTCTCTCTCTCTCTCTCTCCTTGTGATGATTTACATTCTGTAAATCTTTGTACTTTGTATTCTTTTCTAGGGCATAGCGTGAGGCTTTCAGCTTATCTATTCGTCTCATCAAAATGTTCGTATTCGTATTCGTATACGTATCTCTCTCTCTCTCTCTTCTGTCTCTGTCTCTCTCTCTCTCTCTCTCTCTCCTCTTTCTCCTCTTCTCTCTCTCTCTCTCTCCTCTCTCTCTCTCTCTCTCTCTCTCTCTCTCTCTCTCTCCTCTCTCTCTCTCTTTCTCTCTCTCTCTTTCTCTCTCTCTCCTTGTGATATTTACATTCTGTAAATCGTTGTACGTTGCATTCTTTTCTAGGGCATAGCGGAAAGCTTTCAGCTTATCTATTCGTCTCATCAAATGTTCGTATTCGTATTTGTATACGTACTTCTCTCTCTCTCCCCTCTCTCTCTCTCTCTTCTCTCTCTCTCTCTCCCCTTCTCCCCTCCTTCTCTCTCTCTCTCTCTCTCTCCTCTCCAAACACAAAACGAGACGAAGAGAAAAAGCCTATTTCAAGTCAATGCCTTCTCCAGCCATTAAATTCTCTGAGCAAACCAAAGGGGTTTAACAACATGCGTCTGCGAGGAGAGAAGAAACCACTTTTTGCTTGAATTTTTCAGCTCTCCCTCTCTTTCCCTTTCTTTCTTTCCCTGTCCTTCCTATGATCCGCTTCCTCCCTTTCTCTCCATTCCATTCCTCTTGTCCATTCCCTCCCTTTCTGTCCATTCCCTTTTCTCCTGTTCATTCCCCCCCTTTTTCTATCCACTCCCTTCCTTCCCTTCCCTCTGTTCATTCCCTTCCTTTCTATCCATTCCCTTCCTCTTGTTCATTCCCTCCTTTCTATCCTTTCCCCTTTTCCTCTCTGTTCATTCCATCCCTTTTATCCATTCCCTTCCTCTCTGTCATTCCCTCCCTTTCTATCCATTCCCTTTCTCTCTGTTTATCCCTCCTTTTATCCATTCCTCCCCTCTGTTCATTCCATCCCTTTCTATCCATTCCCTTCCTCTCTGTTCATTCCCTCCCTTTCTATCCATTCCCTTTCTCTTTTTATTCCCTCCTTCATCCAATTCCTCCCTCTCGTTCTTCCATCCCTCTAATCCATTCCTCCCCCATTCATTCACCCTTCTATCCTTTCCCTTCCCCCTTTCATTCCCTCCCTTCTATCCTTTCCCCTTCCTCTCGTCATTCCCATCCCTTTCTATCCATTCCCTCCCCTCTGTTCATTCCCTCCCTTTCTCTCCATTCCCTTCCTCTCTGTTCATTCCCTCCTTTCTATCCATTCCCTTCCTCCTGTTCATTCCCTCCCTTTCTATCCATTCCTTCCTCTCTGTTCATTCCCTCCTTTCTATCCAATTCCCTCCCTTTCTCTCCATTCCCTTCCTCTCTGTTCATTCCCTCCCTTCTCTCCATTCCCTCCCTTTCTATCCATTCCCTCTCCTTTCTCTCCATTTCTTCCTCTCTGTTCATTCCCTCCCTTTCTATCCATTCCCTTCCTCTCTTTCATTCCATCCCTTTCATCCATTCCCTCCCTTTCTATCCATTCCCTCCCTTTCTCTCCATTCCCTCCCTTTCTATCCATTCCCTCCCTTTCTCTCCATTTCCTTCCTCTCTGTTCATTCCCTCCTCTTTCTATCCATTCCTTCCCTCTGTTCATTCCATCCCTTTCTATCCATTCCCTCCTTTCTATCCATTCCCTCCATTTCTCTCCATTCCTTCCTCTCTGTTCATTCCCTCCCTTTCTCTCCATTCCCTTCCTCTCTGTTCATTCATCCCTTTCTCTATCCATTCCCTCCCTCTTTTCTCTACATTCCCTCCCTTTCTCTCCATTCCTTCTCTCTCTGTTATTCCCTGCTTTCTATCCACTCCCTTCCTCTCTGTTCATTCTCCTCCCTTTCTATCCATTCCTCCCTTTCTCTCTATTCCCTCCCTTTCTATCCACTTCCCTTCCTCTCTGTTCACTTCCCTCCCTTTTCTATCCCCATTCCCTTCCTCTCTGTCATCCCTCCCTTCTCTATCCATTCCCTCCCTTTCTATCCATTCCCTTCCTCTTTCTCATTCCCTCCTCTCTTTCCATTTCCTCCCTTTCTATCCATTCCCTTCCTCTCTGTTCATTCCCTCCCTCTCTATCCTTCCTCCCTTTCTATCCTATTTCCCTCCTCTCTGTCATTCCCTCCCTTTTATCCATTCCCTTCCTCTCTGTTCATTCCCTCCCTCTCTATCCATTCCCTCCCTTTCTATCCATTCCCTTCCTCTCTGTTCATTCCCTCCCTTTCTAATCCATTCCACTTCCTCTCTATCCATTCCCTCTCTTTCTATCCATTCCCTTCCTTTCTATCCAATCCCTTTCCTCTCTGTTTCATTCCCTCCCTTTCTATCCATTCCCTCCCTTCTATCCATTCCCTTCCTCTCTGTTCATTCCCTCACCTCTTCTATCCATTCCTCTTCCTTTCTATCCATTCCCTTCCCTCTGTTCATTCCCTCCTTTTCATCCATTCCCTTCCTCTCTGTTCATTCCTCCCCGGCCCCTCTATCCATTCCTCCCTTTCTATCCATTCCCTTCCTCTCTATCCATTCCCTCCCTTTCTATCCATTCCTCCCTTTCTATCCATTCCCTTCCTTTCTATCCATTGCCTTCCTCTCTGTTCATTCCATCCTTTCTATCCATTCCCTCCCTTTCTATCCATTCCCTTCCTCTCTGTTCATTCCCTTCCTCTCTGTTCATTCCCTTCCTCTCTGTTCATTCCCTCCACTTTCTATCCATTGCCTTCTCTCTGTTCATTCCCTCCCTTTCTATCCATTCCCTTCCTCTCTGTTCATTCCTCCCTCTCTGTTCATTCCCTTCCTCTCTGTTCATTCCCTTCCTCTCTGTTCATTCCCTCCCTTTCTATCCATTCCCTTCTTTCCTCTGTTCATTCCCTCCCTTTTATCCATTTCCCTTCCTCTTGTTCATTCCCTTCCTCTCTGTTCATTCCCTCCCTTTCTATCCATTCCCTTCCTCTCTGTTCATCCCTCCCTTTCTATCCATTCGCTTCCTCTCTGTTCATTCCCTCCCTTTCGATCCATTCCCTCCCTTTCTATCCATCCCCTTCCTCTCTGTTCATCCCTTTCTATCTCTTCCCTTCCTCTCTGTTCATTCCTTCCTTTCTATCCATTCTCTTCTTTATGTCATTCCTTTCCATCCATTCCCTCCTTTCTATCCATTCCCTCCCTTTCTATCATTCCCTCCCTTTCTATCAATTCCCTCCTTTCTATCCATTCCCCTCCTTATGTCATTCTTTTCTATCCATTTCTTCCCTTTCCATCCATTCCCTCCCTTTCTATCCATTCTCTTCTTTATGCCATTCCTTTCTATCCATTCCCTCCCTTTCTATCCATTGCTCCCTTTCCATCCATTCCCTCCCTTTCTATCCATTCCCTCCCTTTCTATCCATTCCCTCCTTTCTATCCATTCTCTTCTTTATGTCATTCCTTTCTATCCATTCCCTCCCTTTCTGTCCAGTCCCTCCCTTTCTATCCATTCCCTCCCTTTCTGTCCAGTCCCTCCTTTCTGTCCAGTCCCTCCCTTTCTATCCATTCTCTTCTTTACTGTCTGTTCCCTCCCTCTGTCTCCTTTCCCGTCTTTTCTATTGCCTTCTCTCCCCTCTATCCGATACCTTCGTTTATTCCCGTTTACTTCCTTTCTCTTTTATTTCTATCCGCTCCTTTCCATTCGACCCATTACCTCACTTTCTATCCTCTGCCCTCCTTTCTATCATTACTTTCCTTTCTAGCCATCCCTCCCTTGGAAACTCATTATCTTCTTTTCTATCTCTCCCCTTCCTTTCTATGTATTCCCGCCTTTTCTATCCTTTGCTACTCTCTCCCTATCTGTTACCTTCTCTTCTACCCAATGCTTCATTCCCCTTCATTTTCTATCTGTATCCCCCTTCCCTTCTCCCCCTTCCCTTTCTATCCGTCACCTTCGTTTTCTCCTTTTCTTTCTATCCGTTTCTCTCTACTTTCCCTCCCCTTTTTTTTTATCTGTTTCCCTCTTTATTCTTCTGTCCTTTCTGTTCATTCCCTTCATTTATTTTACTTTCTTGCCTTCCATGCCCTCTTTTTCCTAACATCCTGTTCATTCCCCATTTTCTCCATAGGCCCATTCCATTCATCTCCTTTCTTTTCTATTAACCCACTCTTCAACACTCTCCATTTCTTCCATCAGTTCTCTCCATTTCTTATACGTCATTTCTATCCGCTTCCTTCCTGTCTTTCCATTCATTTCTAGTCGTATCCTTTCTTTCTTTCCATGCTTTCTATTCATTACCTTTCTTTATCTCTCAGTTTCTTCTTTTTCCAGTCTCTTCCTTTTTCTCTCATGTCTTTCTTTGTTTCTTGTTTTGTTGTGTTGTGTTGTTTTTGTGTGTGTTGTGTTTTTGTTGTTTGTTTGTTTGCTTTTTTTTTGCGTTCATCAAGGACTTGGGTATCGATCTGCTCTTAGACATCGTATCAACTGCATTGGCAGTGTGAGACGATACATACTCTCTCTCTCTCTCTCTCTCTCTCTCTCTCTCTCTCTCTTCCTCTCTCTCTCTCTCTCTCTCTCTCTCTCTCTCTCTCCCTGTTTGTGTTTGTGTGTGTGAAGGGGAAAAACAGGAAAATAAATCTCGCAAAGAAAGATCGAAAATGTCAGAGATAAACAGGAAACGAAGGAGTTGGCTTTTCTCCTCGCCATTTGTAGTGGTATCTGTCTTTCTTTATTTTCTTTTTTTTTTCCTTTTTTCATCTGAGGTCTGAATTGACCGTTACTCATCCTCTTTAGTTCTGCAATGTGTATTGAGCACTAATCGCCCAGTTTTATGCGTAATGTGCAATAGGCCCAACAGTGGTTTGACTTGTTTCACGTGCATTAATGATACATTCATGTAGTCCTGCTTCGTCTGAAGTATGCACTATTTCTTTATTTTCATGTTTAAAACCTGATGTCAATAATTGTTATCTGCCCCGTTTCATGTGTGAAATACATCTGCGGCTATTTGTCCTGTTCATGTGTGACTGCCGTTAACTGACACTTTTTTTCTTTTTTCTTTTTTTTTTTTTTTACAAATTTCACATCGGGTGTGCAATGATTATTGTTTGTCTTGATTCAGTTGTGGTGTCGATTTACTGCTTTTATTTTTCTTTTTTGGTTTGCCCTTTAGCCAGCACTAGCTGTTGACTGACTTGCTTCTTGTGTACTGTGTATTATTTGTCATGTATTCTGTTTCATCTGTGGGAAGCATTCGTTTATTTGGCCTGCTCCATCTGCGATTTGTACTGGTCCTTTATTGACGTGTTTCATGTGTAGTGTGCATACATTGTCAATGGCGCCAAAATTTGATGTGCACTCAACTGTTACTTGTCCCCTTTCTTTTATGTAGAGCTTTTCTCGCCATTGTCATCTTCCATATGTGGCCCAGATTAACCGTTATTTGCCTGGTTTCATTCATGGTGCGCGTTT
This sequence comes from Conus ventricosus, assembly GCA_018398815.1. NCBI lineage: Eukaryota > Metazoa > Mollusca > Gastropoda > Neogastropoda > Conidae > Conus > Conus ventricosus. Next base: position 7,645,872 of record CM031601.1, read on the forward strand.
CTTTGTTATTGTCTTCTTCCATGTGTGGCCTAGATTAACCGTTGTTTGCTTTGTTTCATTTATGGTGCGCGTTTCTTGTTATTGTCTTCTTCCATGTGTGGCCTAGATTAACCGTTGTTTGCTTTGTTTCATTTATGGTGCGCGTTTCTTGTATTGCCTTCTTCCATAAGTGGCAGGCGTCAACAGTGACTGTTGTTTGTCCTGTTTCGTTTGTACAGTGCATTCATCCCAGGCATTCTTTAATGTGTGGCGTACATTGACTATCATTTGTCCTGCTTTATCTGTGGCCTCCATATGAGGCAATGGCATAAAACATTCATTCTCTGTCTCTCTGTCTCTCTGTCTCTCTGTCTCTCCCTCTCTCTCTCTCTCTCTCTCTCTCCTCTCTTCTCTCTCTCTCTCTCTCTCTCTCTCTCTCAAAATAATAAATGAAAACGCTTGATCTGTGCAAATTGTGCGTTTGTACGTACGTTTGAGACGGCAAAAAGTGAGAACTGTTTGTAACAATGTTTTAATTGTAACTTGTAAATTCCTGAATAACTTTGAATACATAATATGAACGGCGAATCAGTTGGAGGCGTACTCTTACAAAACATACGCATTGTTTGGGAGCAAACCAGTCATTTTCCAGGTTATACTTGAAAAGGAACATATCACACAGAAAAGAATTCCATTTTCAAGCTACGTTTGGCAGGTTTGTCCAACACAAATGTGAATCACGGAGCTTGTTCCCTTGTTTTCTTGTCCATCACTACCATAGCGTTACAGTAAACACAGTGTGCTTACATCTGTACCGTTGACTCGAAACAAATGTTTCAGACTGACCAAACCACTTGAATTCTAACAATGATCATCATTAAGACTCTTCGTCGACCTTTCAAGTTGTCTGCAAATCCTAGTAACAAACGAAACCTACATGATGTTGTTGTGTGTGTGTTTTTTTGTTGTTGTTTTTTGCTCTGGGGGTTCACACAATCAGCTACTTACTGCAGATTTTTTTTAATTAAACGAAAACAAATACTGTACCACCAGACGAAAGAACAAAATATTACGAAAGCAAATACTACATCCATTGTGTGTCCAGGGTGAGGAGATAAGGGAGTGTTCGTACTTTGTTTTCATTGTCTTGGATGTTGTTAGTCTTGCCTGAAGAGTGCCAAAGAGGTCGAAACGCGTAGTGTTTGTTTGGTCACCTGTTTGTTCTTTCGTTTGGCGATACAGTAATTTTTCGCCTAATTTCATTTCAACTTCCGCATGCAGTACCTCATTTTGAAACCCAGTTATTGTAGAGTGACGTCACATGAAGCACAAACCTAGTTATTGTAGAGTGACGCCACATGAAGCACAAACCTAGTTATTGTAGAGTGACGCACATGAAGCACAAACCTAGTTATTGTAGAGTGACGCCACATGAAGCACAAACCTAGTTATTGTAGAGTGACGCACATGAAGCACAAACCTAGTTATTGTAGAGTGACGCCACATGAAGCACAAACCTAGTTATTGTAGAGTGACGCACATGAAGCACAAACCTAGTTATTGTAGAGTGACGCCACATGAAGCACAAACCTAGTTATTGTAGAGTGACGTCACATGAAGCACAAACCTAGTTATTGTAGAGTGACGCCACATGAAGCACAAACCTAGTTATTGTAGAGTGACGCCACATGAAGCACAACCTAGTTATTGTAGAGTCACGCACATGAAGCACAAACCTAGTTATTGTAGAGTTACGCAACATGAAGCATAATTATGCTGTTTTTGCGTGCGCAGTTATGTACGAAGGAACTTGAAATACACACATTAGTATCGTTGAATGTGGTGTTTGATTTTCAGTCTTCTCTATGTTCGTGCATGGCACTTTCTGATTGTCAGTCATAAAATACTCCTGTATGTTCGTGCATGGCACCGTCTGATAGTCATTAGATGCTTCTATACATTCATGCATGGCATCTTCAGGTGTGTGTTTTTCCTTTTCTTTTCTTTTTTTGTTTTTGTTTTGTTTTTTGTTTGTTTGTTTTGTTTTTCCTTGTCTAGCTCTATTCCGATTCTGGAAAAAGACCCAGTGATGGTGAGGAAAGACCTACTGAGCACAGGGAAAGTGCTGTTGATGGCGGGAAAGACTGAAATCGAGAATATTCTTCAGAGGTTACGTCAAATCGTGTGCCAAAGCGTGGATGTGTCTGGACTTGTACTATCTCCACCTGCCAGATTTGCAGGGAGAGGGGCTGAGGGATGCGCAAAGCACTTCGATGGATTGTTTCGTCTTCCTCCGGTGGGCTCTGCTGCAGTCATGAAACACTTCTGTTGTGTCGCAGTTCACCGGCCGTCAGGGAATGGATTCTACGAGGGAGCAGTTATGTCCCTTGACGTCTTTATAGAATGCGCTCTGCATGTCTGCACCTATGTCCACGCTGCGTAGGGTTCCAAGGATGGTGAAGTATTGCTTCCGGCTGATTGATTCGGCAACTGCGGACAGTATTTCTCCAGGTCCCACCGCCACTTTCAGATTTCTTTTCCTTTCTTTTCTCTTTGTACTCCCAGTTCTCATAGAGCAGGGAGTACTTTACAATGGGAACGAAGAAATGCTGTCTGGTGTCTCTGTGTGTGTGTGTGTCTGTCCATCGTCAAAATGTGTTTCACTCAAGCCGATCTTTCTGAAAATTTATAGGTATGCTCATTATGGGTCACGGATCATGTCCGATGTTTTATTTTACCAGAATAGCCGTTACTAAGGGCTATAAATGATAAGTTTAAAAAATCAAATCTGATAAGGGAAATAACTACCGCACTGTTGAGTTTTTTCTTCCATAATTGGAAATTGTCTCCCGTGTCTGCCACTGTACTGGGAGTACGTTTATATGCTTTGCATCTTGTTCATCTTTGTTAAAGCATGAACTTTGTATTTTCAGCCATTTTATGTTTTAGTACGTTTGTGCGTTGCTGCCGAAGTTACAAAAGCTAATTCAAATAAAGTTTGTCGGTATCAATTTCTCTGTCCCTGGCGTTTTGCTGTGTGTGTGTGCGTGTGTGTGTGTGTGTGTGTGTGTGTGTGTGTGTGTGTGTGTGTGTGTGTGTGTGTGTGTGTGTGTGTGTGTGTGTGTGTGTGTGTGTCTGTGTGTGTGTGTGTGTGTGTGTGTGTGTGTGTGTTGTGTGCGTGTGTCTGTGTGCGTGCGTGCGTGCGTGCGTGCGTGCGTGCGTGCGTGCGTGCGTACGTGCGTGTGTGTGTGTCTGTCTGTCTGTCTGTATGTATGTATGTATATGTGTTTATGAGTGTGTGTTTGTGGATGTGTGTATGTATATATGTGTACACGCATGTGACTGCTTGTGTGTGTCTGAAAGAGAAAATGAATGAATGAATGAATGAATGAATGAATGAATGAATGAATGAATGAATGAATGAATGAAAAATGGTTTATTGTGGGAAGCTTTACAAAGCCATTCACAAGGGCGGAGACGGAGGGGAATGCACACGACTGATAATATTAAAAGAAAGTTCATTGTGATGAGGAATCCAGATCGCAGAAAAGCACAGAATTCAGTTTTCCACAACGAACATAAGTTACAATCAGAATTTCAAAAGATGTTTATCAACAGTTGTAAGAGTGCAGCCGTCACTATGGGTTGCCACGTTTTCCGTTTTGGACCTCTATTATGAGTTGCGCTAATCAGAATTTCAAAAGATGTTTATCAACAGTTGTAAGAGTGCAGCCGTCACAATGGATTGCCAAGTTTTCCGTTTTCGACCTCTGTTATGAGTTGCGCTGCTTTTCATCTCTTCCTTCAAGGCTCCCAAGCGGTCATCTATTTTCCTTGACATTTCTTCCAAATAAGACACGATGTCGCTTATTGTGGTGTTGTCTGAATGGGCTGCGGGTGACTCATTAACATCAGAGGAATCTCCTTCATCATAACCACGCTCTGTCTTACACAAATTTCCTTCTGCAACGAAGGCTGAAGCGTCATGTTGTGTGGAAGTGTGTGTCGTAGTTACCGACGGAATGTGTTCACATCCTACTTTAGAAAAATACACACTTGTCTTTATTAATACGTTGTTTGTCGACACCAATGTCATATGAGAATTCTAATTTGGGGAGAACAGTTACTGTTTCACTGTCTGTGTCACACAGTGCCAAGTGGATGTGCTGTGTTCCATTGCCGGACTGTGCACTTGGTGCAGGCAA
>CM031601.1:7655055-7662555 GCA_018398815.1 Conus ventricosus
AAACTCCAAAGGAGTGAGCCGCGACCTTCTGACCTTCTTTAGACAGGATGGAACAAAGAAACAATTGACAAAAATAAATAAGTGATGGGGGAAAGTGAATGCAGGTAAATATGTCATCGACCACATTGAAAACGACGTAACATGGATTTCAAAAGGAGAAGGATGGGAGAAAGGACGAAAAGGAACAGGAGAGATGGGATGAAAAGGTCGACGTTGAAGTAGAAATATCAGCAGCAACAATAGAGTTCAGTTATTTTGAATAGAATCATTTGCTGATGTCCGTCTAGTGTGGACATTTTGTCTTCTGGGTGAGAAATCTTCAGCTGAGATGGTGAGTTGGGCTTTGAATGTCCACCAATGGTATCTAAAAGCACAGGACCTGTCATTTTGTGGAATTCTCAACACCAACATTGCGATCCATCAGACTCCCAAAGAGGCCAACGAAGGATACAAAACGGAAATTGAAGAAAGCGATATAAAGAAACAAGTTGCAAAAAGAAGTCATGAATCATCAATATAACAGAATATATTTACACCTATGCTCAAGGATCCCAGCATACATAAAGAGGTATTACTTGGATGCAAAAGTCGGCATAATAAAAGGTAACAGTTGGTGTACATGAAAGTAAGTTTTAGATTTAGAAAAAAAATGACTGCTTTGCAGTAGAGCTGATCCTTCAACCCAAGGGCCCCTCGTAGAAACGACTTACGTGGGCAAACTTGAGCTAACTGTACGAAACATGTCCTACCTATATTCACACTAACAGTACACTTTGCTGTTTAGATCTACCGGTGTGTCGTTCGTCATAAGGTTTGGACTGTGACTCTCGAGAACACTGTCAGAGGACAGTGTTAAAACAAGGAAGTGACCTCTCTCCTGTCATTTCAACACACACAGATCCAGAAAGTCACTTTGTTACTGAAGCGTCTTCATGTCATAAAACCAACTGGGACCTTTTCACTCAAAAAATCCGAAGTCAGTTAGAAGACGAAGTTATGCTGCAAACAAAGTTCTGGCAGAAATTCTAGGACACCATCCTCGACTGTGCTGTAGCGGCAATTATTGCACCATCATGTAACCTAAAATGTCCCAAAACACCACTGTTGGACACTGACTACAATCAAATTAAAAGAAAATGCAAAAGGGTTCTAGTTTTGTCTTCCACAGATGGGTTTCTATTCTGTCTTCTAGTTCTGTCGATAGCTCTGCGGTAGTTAGTGGTTAGTGATTCTGCCTGTCACGCGGGAGACCTGGGTTCATATCCCGGAGAAGATTTTTTAAAGAGTTACAGGAAGCAGGTTACCTTAGAGATCTGCTTAGACAAAATGGCTATGAAGAGGAATCTAGAAAACTGAGAAATGCAATAAATTCACAGAAGCGCAGAGAAAAAAAAACGAAATATTATCGAGAACTAATATCATCAAACCAGAACCCAAAATTGGTATGGAGAGCAATTAACGAGCTTACAAACAATCATCTTCTTCAAAATCATCTGTAATTAAAGACATCTCTGTCGAACAGCTAAACACACACTTTTGCATATAGCTAATAAAATTATCACGACAGATTCTTCCAAATCAAACAATCTTCAAAAACTGAAACAATATTGCCAAGACAAAAACATCACGTCTGAACTTTATATTCCACCATAACGGTCTTTGAAGTTTATCACTACCTAACGCACCTAAAACAGTCAGGTACCTGCGGGGTGGATGGCCTATGCGGAAAAATCCTCAAACTATCAGCTCCAGCAATTACAGATACATTTACATACGTCTTCAATTTATGCCTAGACAAAAATCATTTTCCCGATAGTTTCAAAAAAGCAAAAGTCATTCCTATCCACAAGGCAGGTGACAACTCAGACCCTGCAAACTACAGACCAATCTCAATCATTTCCTCTATTTCCAAACCTTTGGAAAAACACATGAACAAACACACATTACACCAACTTAATATACCACTTGCTTCATCCAAGACAGTCCGGGTTTCGACCCAACCATTCATGCCACACAGCCCTAATCAACTTAGTTGATGACTGGCTAAATAGCATTAACAACAACAGATATTGTGGCGTCCTATTCATCGATTTCAAAAAGCATTTGATGTGATAGACCATAACCTTCTTCTTAGAAAATTGAAATTGTATGGCTTATCCACAAAAACTCTTACGCTTTTTCAATTATATCTCGCAAATAGGCAACAATGTGTGAAAAATCAATACAACTATCTCTTCATTTCAAACACTTTCCTATGGCGCCCCACAAGGCTCTATCCTGGGTCCCTTTACTGTTCACAATTTTACATCAATGATCTACCTCTCCATATCACATCCACATGTGAACTCTTTGCTGATGATACCACAATACACACAAATCATTCTGATGTTACTGTTCTTGCACACACTTTACAATAAAGTGCGAATGACCTCGTAAAATGGACTGAACTTAATCACATGTCGCTCCACCCTCAAAAAACTAAATCCATGCTTATCACAACCAGGCAAAAAAGACAAAATCTCGCTATTAAGTTTCCTCCTGTACATCTTAAAGATGAACCTGTTGAACAGGTAACATACCTCAAAGTGCTAGGAATAACAATTGATAAAACATTAGTTGGCAAGCTCACATAACCTCACTGTGCAAAAAAGTTTCACAGAAAGTTTATCAACTCTCCAAAATCAAACGCTTCCTCGACTGCATTCACGCAAGCACTTTTTCCAGTCTCATATTCAATCACACCAAAATCAAACGCTTCCTCGACCTGCATTCACGCAAGCACTTTTTCCAGTCTCATATTCAATCACACATAGACTATGGATCTACTCTATGGGACTCTGCTAGCGCTAACACCCTCAAACCATTGCTAAGCCTACACAAGCGAGCACTCAAATTAGTCCTCCTAAAAACCAGTAGTCTTCTGGACTCGGACTATAAAAAGATTCAGGTTCTCCCTTACGTCTGAGATTAGAATACAACAAAGGGATCAAAATGCACAGGATTGTGTCTGGGAAGGCACCCTCCACATTAGTTCACAGATTCTCGATTAATTCCTCAAGGACTCTACCCAAACTTCATGTCCCTGTTCCTAGAATTAACTTATTCAAATCTAGTTTTAACATATTCAGGTTCCTGTCAATGGAACTCGCTCCCTGAATCAACAAACAACACCAATGCATATCAACCTTCAAACACCATTATTTCAAACATCTTATGTGCCAGTATTTGCATACTCCGCCATAAATTCACCACCAACCACCACCACCCTCTTTGCCTTGTGTATGAACTGTCTTTTTAGAAAGTGTTTTGTATTTGAAATGCACATGTTCTGTTTAGTAAGTATGTCTTATGTGAGTACGTGTGTGTGTGAGTGTGTGAGTGTGGTGTGTGTGTGTGTGTGTGTGTGTGTGTGTGTGTGTGTGTGTGTGTGTGTCGTGCGTGCGTGCGTGTGTGTGTGTGTGTGTGTGTGTGTGTGTGTGTGTGTGTGTGTGTGTGTGTGTGTGTGTGTGTGTTTCCTACTACCTGCGGCCCTCTTGTCATTATGTCGTTAAGCTTTTATTCTCATGCGACTCTCTCTCTCTCTCTCTTTTCTCTCTCTCTCTCTCTCTCTCTCTCTCTCTCTCTCTCTCTCTCTCTCTCCCTCTCTCTCTCTCTCCCTCTCTCTCTCTCTCTCATGGTCTCCTGGAATGACTTGATATATTATCTACATGACACCCCCCCCCCCCTACCCGTGGTGACTGGGCTATCATTATGCATCCCCCCACCCCCTCCATTTGTGCTTTATTTTGTTGGTTTTTTTTCCCTGGTGCTTCAAAATCTGTTGCCTTACATCTCCTTGGTTTTGTTTCATTGTTAGATTGTTCTAAACATGCTCTTTCCCGCACCCACTCTCGCCTCTTTCTCCCTCTCTCCCCCTCTCTATCGCCGTTCCCTGCACTCCTTTCACTTATGCGTCTGTCTCTCTCTCTCTCTCTCTCTCTCCTCTCTCTCTCTCTCTCTCTCTCTCTCTCTCTCTCTCTCTCTCTCTCTCTCTCTCTCTCTCTCTGCACACAAGCGCCTTCAAATACATGCTCTCCTTGTCTCATCTTCTTATCATGATTTTGCTCATATATGATATGTATTGTTTCATTATTTTTACTCGGCTCTTTCGTGTGTTATATTGCACATCTTATTAATGCGTTTGTCTTTAACATGATCTTTTCTGAGTGGTTTCCGTTTCATGTATTTATTGATTCTCTCCAGTTCTGTCTCTCTCTGTATCTCTCTCTCTCTCCTCTCTCTCTCTCTCTCTCTCTCTCTCTCTCTCTCTCTCTCTCTCTCTCTCTCTCTCTCTCACCTTTTCTTTCTCCCTCCAAACTCCATGTCACTTTACTAAATACCTTCTACGCATTTTCATGCCTTATGAAAAAATGATTATAATTATGTTGTGCCCTTTTTCACTCTCTCTCTCTCTCTCTCTCTCTCTCTCTCTCTCTCTCTCTCTCTCTCTCTCTCTCTCTCTCTCACTCTCTCTCTCTCTCTCTGTGTGTCTCTGTCTGTCTGTCTGTCTGTCTGTCTGTCTGTCTCTCTCTCTCTCTCTCTCTCTCTCTCTCTCTCTCTCGCTCTCTCTCTCTCTTCTCTCTCTCTCTCTCTCTCTCTCTCTCTCTCTCTCTCTCTCTCTCTCTCTCTCTCTCTCTCTCTCCATGCTAATTTTTGTACGTTGTAGTACATTTCCATATGTTCGCCCATCAAAACTCCAAAGCAAAATTCAGACACATTCTAAAACCAAGCTGACTGGAAAGATTTTGATCCACAGTAACCTCTAAAAGTAAAATGTCCTCAATCCTGTTCCTACATCCTATGACCAGTGACAATAGTTACACTGTATCTACACCTGTACTACTCCATCCTCTCACCAACCACAATAATTATGCTGTATCTACACCAATATTACTCCACCCTGTGACCATGACAATAAATATGCGGTATCTACACCAGTATTACTCTACTCTGTAGCCAATCATGTATTGTATTATATTGTACCTACACTGACATTACTCCGTCCAGTGACCAATGACAATAATTATCATTATTCCATCCTGTGCCCAATGACAATCATTATATTGTATCTACACCAGTATCACTCTACTCTGTAGCCAATCACAATAACTATATTGTACCTACACTGGCATTACTCAATCCTGTGACCAGTGACAATAATTATAGTGTATCTACACATTGTACTCCAACTTGTGACCAATGAAATAATCATACTGCATCTACACCGTTTTACTCCTGTTTGTGACCAATAGAAATAAACCTGCTGTTTTGACACTGTATTTACTCCATACTTTGACCTATAGAAATAATCTTGCTATTTCTATGACAGCATTCCTTACTACTGTCACTAATGACAGCAACTATACTGTTCCTACGGCGCTATAGCTCCATCGTGTGTCCAACAGCAATGATCGTGCAGTTCCTACACTAGTAGTATTGTGTCCTGCTAAAAATGACAATAACTATGCTTTTCTTACACTAGTATTGTTCCATTCTGTGACCTATGACGATAATCATACTGTTGCTAAACTAGTACTGCTCCACCATGTGACCATTGACAATAATCATGCTGTTTCTACACTGGTCCTATTCCACCATGTGACCAATGACAATAATCATGCCGTTGCTACACTGGGCCTGCTCAACCATGTGACCAATGACAATAATCATGCTGTTGCTACATTGGTACCACTCCACCATGTGACCAATGACAATAATCATACTGTTGCTACACTGGTCCTACTCCACCATGTGACCAATGACAATAATCAACTGTTGCTACACTGGTCCTACTCCACCATGTGACCAATGACAATAATCATACTGTTGCTACACTGGTCCTACTCCACCATGTGACCAATGACAATAATTATGTGTTGCTACACTGGTCCTACTCCACCATGTGACCAATATCAATAATCATGCTGTTGCTACACTGATACCACTCCACCATGTGACCAATGACAATAATCATACTGTTGCTACACTGGTCCTACTCCACCATGTGACCAATATCAATAAGCATACTGTTGCTACACTGATACCACTCCACCATGTGACCAATGACAATAATCATACTGTTGCTACACTGGTCCTACTCCACCATGTGACCAATGACAATAATCACACTGTTGTTACACTGGTCCTACTCCACCATGTGACCAATGACAATAATCATACTGTTGCTACACTGGTCCTACTCCACCATGTGACCAATGACAATAATTATGTTGTTGCTACATGGTCCTACTCCACCATGTGACCAATATCAATAAGCATACTGTTGCTACACTGATACCACTCCACCATGTGACCAATGACAATAATCATACTGTTGCTACACTGGTCCTACTCCACCATGTGACCAATATCAATAAGCATACTGTTGCTACACTGATACACTCCACCATGTGACCTATGACAATAATCATACTGTTGCTACACTGATACTACTCCACCATGTGACTATGACAATAATCACACTGTTGCTACACTGGTGCTACTGCATGTAAAAATGACAAACATTATACTGTTGCTACCCTGATACTATTGCATGTAACCAATGACAAAAATTATACTGTTGCTATCCTGATACTACTGCATGTAACCAATGACAAAAATTATACTGTTGCTACACTGGTACCACTGCATGTGACCAATGACAATAGTTATGTTGATGCTACACCAGCATAGTTTCATCCTGTAACCAATAACAATAATCATCATTGCTACAGTGTATCTCCACATGTTACCAGACAATAACATGTGCTACTGACACTTCACCATGTGACCAGTGACAATATTGATGCTGTTGCTACACTAGTGTAGTTTTATCCTGTAACCAATGACAATAATCATGCTTTTGCTACACTAGTATAGTTTCATCCTGTAACCAATGACAATAATTATGCTGTTCCTCCAGTGCTACTCCATCATGTGGACCAATGAAGATAATGAGCCTGCTCTATTCTTAAACCATTCACTGTGCCAATGAAGATATTGAACCTGTTCTGTTCTTAAACCATTCCGTGTACCTATGAATATAATGAATCTGTTCTATTCCTAAACTAAACAGTGTACTTAGGAAGAAAATGAGCCTGTCCTGGGAACCAATTAGGAAAATTAACCTGTTGTAAAAACCATCCTGTGCACCAAGATAACGAATTTATCCGAACACCATATTTGTACCAATAAAGATAATAAACGCATTTGAGTACCAACCTCGTAAAACAATAAAGATAACCAACTTGTTCAGGCACATTCTTGTGCCAATAAAGATAATTCACCTGTTCAACACCATACAGTATACCACTTAAGATAATAAACTTGTTAAAAACACTCTCCTCGCACTAATGGAGATAATGAACCTCTCACAACACAGGCCTGTACATCACTAAAGATAACGGACGTATTCTAATCCGGTGCAGTGTACTATCAAAAATAATTAACCTGTTCTAACAC
>CM031601.1:7667555-7670055 GCA_018398815.1 Conus ventricosus
GTGTCGTGCATTAAATCGTCGTTACTTCACACTTTGTTTTGTGTGTCTTCTGCTTTTAAATCATGAATAATCTTAACCAGCAGCCAACGAGCTGTAAACCTGATGTTCTGACTCCCGTCTTACACCCCGCAGTGAGTGGCGGTCGCCGACTGCCGTGGCCACCCTTTATATTGATTGCAGTCCAGCTCGTCAGCGCCAGAATGACCAGAGACGTCATGTCCACCGGCTGAGTAATGGATTAATCCATTCCTAATGGCAATATCCGGCTTGCCTGTTTGGCCCAACAGCGACCTCTGTGGGCCTCTCCTTGTTTTATTTGGTTTGGTGCGTTTTCCTCTCCGTTCCATCAGCCCTCGTCCTACTCTCTCCTGTCATCCTTTCCGTCTGAGTGTCGGCTTGCGCAAAGCACGTAAGCATTTGGCCAGGGAGGGAGTGTCGGGAGAAGGGAGGGTGTTGGGGAGTGAGAGAGGTTGAAGATGGAAGATGGGGGAAGTGGGGGGGGGGGGGGGTTGATGGAAGCGTGAATGTTGCTTGACCTTTGGTCACGTCTTAGCGCCGAAGGCAGCCAATGCTCTTTACGGCACTAATGCTACTTTGTACTCGCACGCCACAAACATCAGGCGGCAATTTCAGGCATGGCCGCGATGTGTGGTTATGTCCACTGTCTTTTTGTCCCGGCCTCGTCTGAAGATGTAAAACAAAGTGATGCAGCAGCTGAAGAGCGCTTCTGGTGTCAGCATTTGATGGCATTTCTACGGGTTCCCTCAAGGGCAGAGCTGAGGTTGAGTACGTATTGTCTTTAATTCCCGGGAAACACTAATGCTGCCACCATTCTGAGACGTGAGTGCGATCCTCCTCCCAGGGGCATTGATCACTGATGCTTAGGAATATGTCTATATATCAGGCCAGGATATGACACCCGGAAATCTATTTCATTTCATGTCACTATATAATCATTTAACATACATTCTCTTGACTGGTAACATGCAGCGAATCGTTCAATTCCGAAGCATTTAGTTGTTGTTCTTTTTTTTATTAACAAGCATGTCAGAAATATTTCATGCATATTCTAAGTTTCGTATTACTTGAGAAAATTATCTTTTTAAGCAGAGTGATTATCCTGGCTGATTTGTGAATTCTAAAAGTGCCATGTTTGCTAAGAACATCACAGATTGTCCAGAGTGTTATGCTGCAGGTTTGTTCGCCCAGACAACCATGTCCTAAGGACGGCATGGACTTTAGTATAAAAAAAAGAAGAAAGAAAAAAAAAAAAAAAAAAAATGGAGGACATAGCTTTTGTTTTCTTAAATGAGCTATCTAGATATAACATACAATTTGCATTTAAATGATAAGCTAAACACAGCGCGCCCTTTCCCTACCCTCGCCCTCTTCCTACTGTTTACACTCTCACCCTCTCTCTCCTTCTCTCTCTGTGTGTGTGTGTGTGTGTGTGTGTGTGTGTGTGTGTGTGTGTGTGTGGGTGTGTGTGTGTGTGTGTGTGTGTGTGTGTGTGTGCCATGGCCTAAAATTGGAAAACTCGAACCATACACATGAATTTCATCTGCTTAGTGATCGCGTCTCTGATAGTGTCGCTCCAATTTACCGACAAACACCGCAGATCTCTCGGGCTTGGTAGGGCCGTGATATGTTGTTTTACTTTGTCATTAAACAGACAGGGACGCTGCGGACTTAAATGAAGTTTACTGCCGACTTCAGACTCTCAGGGGCTCCGAAGATCTTTTCCTGAGGTGGTATAAGTGTGAACCAGGTTGACACCCTTTCACTCTGGAAGCATAGAAGGATGTGCAGGACGTATTCTACTAACGTGGCTGTACCACAGGGGCACATGTCGGTGGCTTCAATGTGGAACTCACAATAAGTATATTCGAGCTTACAGTGGCCAGTTCTCAAGTTCCCAACACCTCACAGACTTCCTTGGAAAGCAGGTAACCTGGAGGGCGTCTCTGGCTTTGTGGTCTTGGTGCTCATGCAGCCGTCTACATCTCTGCTTGTTTTTCATAGTGACTTTTTTCAAAGGAAACTAGCCAAACCTCTTGCTCTATCTTCCCTCTTTACTCTGCTTGTTTGTTTATTTCTTTATTCCCAGGGATGTTCTGTTGAGCAGGGATCCACTGGATTGTTGTGACCTCCTACACCTGCAGGGCAGACATGGCAAAGTAAAAGTTATTCAGTTCTCTAGTTTGAGGTTTGCAAATGATTTATGAAAGGAGGCTTATACTGTGGTCTTCTATAATAATCATCTTCATCGTCTTTATCCGCATTGTTCATCACGAAAAGATCAAGTTCTGTCGCTAGTCACGCCTTGCTCTCGTGGTGACCTTAGTTTCAGTTTCCTCTACACGTTCTTGCCCGTAGTGAATTTGTGTTGAAGTGGTAGACATCGGTACGTTATGGGGATGCAAGGAAGTGGTTGCGCGTTCCGAAATGGGACATTTACTATCGTTGGCTTTACGACTCAGCCATCGTTGTCGAGATCTTG
>CM031601.1:7675055-7707447 GCA_018398815.1 Conus ventricosus
ACACACACACACACATACTTGGTCACACAGAGAGAGGGAGGGGGGTTGCATTGATATGAGAATCATATCTAGAGAAGACTGTAAGAGGAGACTGAAGAAAGCAATGCTCACACACAAACACGATGACAAGAAAAAGACAAAAGAGAGAGAAAACACTCAAAGTAAAACAAGAAAGAAAATGATGGAGACCAGAAGAAGAGGAAGAGGATGACTGAACACATAGGGAAAAAGAACATGAAGGCTGAATTAAGACAAAACAAACTTTAACAGTAATATCAAGTAACTCCGCCGGTTAACATGGACAAACAAATGACAAGACAAAACACGACGCGTTTCGACCCCTTATGTCTTCTTCAGACAAGATAAAACAACATTCAGGACAATGAAAACGAAGAACGAGCAATCAACTATCTTCTCGAATTCAGCGCAAGATTCGTATACAACGCCCATCTTGCGCCGAATTCGAGAAGATGTGTGATTGCTCGTTCTTTGTTTTCATTTTTGTCCTGAATGGTTCGTTTTGTTTATCTTGCCTGAAGAAGACCTAAGAGGTCGAAACGCGTCGTGTTTTGTCTTGTTTTTTGTTTGTTTGTCCATGTTAACCGGCGGAATTACTTAAAACTACCTTTAAAACGTGTTTCATTTGCCGTCTGCTGTCACCTGACCTTGAAACTGAGACAAAACAGTCCAGATCTGAAGGACAAAATGGCCATGGCACACACAAACGCCATCTCCAAGCGCCCGCATGCAACACACAAACAATACCGGCAACTAAACACCACAAGCTAGGCGAGGGTAATTGTTTTCCCGTTCATTTCCGAAGAACATACTGAAAAATGTCGGATTTCCTTTTGTAAAAATCTTTCTCAAGATATACGTTTCCTCTGTTGATTTCTTAAGATTGAAAATACAAGACGGCTTAATATACAACCCTGTCCGAAACTATCAAAGTAGTGCAAAGAACTGTATGTATTACAAAGCGAAACGAAAACTTTTCATTTAATGCTTTGATTCTTTAAGCATTCAAAAAATCTGTTATGTGACAGAAAGCAAAAGGTCTTCTAAAACTAAGCAACTCCAATACATATATCTCACTGCTTTTTTCTAACACATTTCTGGACAACGGAAAGCATATAAACAATTTGATCTATAACAGGGACATGGCTTCGTGTTTGCTTGACCTCATACATGATCCAATTTTCTTCTAACCATGTTGTATAACTCTGCGTTTGGATTTAGAGAGAGAGAGAGAGAGAGAGAGAGAGAGAGAGAGAGAGAGAGAGAGAGAGAGAGAGAGAGAGAGAGAGAGAGAGAGAGAGATTTCTTTTGCTGTCAGTCATTTCCATCAATTTAGCATTTGTGCTCTAAATTCATCATTAATTCAAGCCCATCGGAGCATTCAATCTCATATCCATCAATTATGCATGTGTGGGCCAAATTCATTATCAATGCAAGTTCACCAGAGAATTCAATCTAGTCTGCAGCATCAATTTTCCGATCAAACTGTAATTGACAAATCTCTCCTATTCTGAACTGGCTCCATGGTTGTGTGTGTCCGTTCAATCATAACTTTTATGCTTCGCATTATTCTGTCACTGACCATTTTCAAAACACAATTTTCTTAATGTCTTGATCGGCCTCTCTGCACGCATCCTACTTCATTATTCAGGGTCAGGGAGAAGGATGCTGACTTTGATAATCACTATTATCTCCCTACTTCATCATGTATACTTACATTACAAAAAACAAACACACAAACAAAAACAGACCTCCTGACCCCAAGCCATATTTTCACATGCAGTCTGTGCCACAGTGGACATAAGTACCTGCTGGGACAAAATGTCACCCAGGTACCGATAAGACATGTTGAACCGCAACGTCAGCACCGTATGTCACCCGTGATGACATTCTGACCTTAAAGCTAAGTCTGTATGATGCGACACCGAGTGACATTTTGTTCATACAGCGGGTGACATTTTGTACGGGGGTGACATTTTTACGGGGGTGACATTTTGTATGGCGATGACATTATGTACCGGGGTGATATTTTGTACGGGGGTGACATTTTGTACGGCGATGACATAATGAACGGGGGTGACATTTTGTATGAGGGTGACATTTTGAACGGGGGTGATATTTTGAACGGGGGTGACATTTTGTACCAGAGTGACATTTTGAACGGGGTGACATTTTGAACGGGGTGACATTTTGAACGGGGGTGACATTTTGTACGGTGGTGACATTTTGAACGGGGTGACATTTTGTACGGGGGTGACATTTTGAACGGGGGTGACATTTTGTACGGTGGTGACATTTTGTACGAGGGTGACATTTTGCACGGAGTGACATGTTGTACCAGGATGACATTTTGCATGGGAATGACATTTTGTATGGGGTTGACATTTTGTATCAGGGTGACATTTTGTATGGGGGTGACATTTTGCACGGGAATGACATTTTGCACGGGAATGGCATTTTGCATGGGGTTGACATTTTGAATGGGGGTGACATTTTGAACGGGGGTGACATTTTGTACGGTGGTGACATTTTGTACTGGGGTGACATTTTGTACGGTGGTGACATTTTGTACCGGGGTGACATTTTGTACGGTGGTGACATTTTGTACCGGGGTGACATTTTGTACAGTGGTGACATTTTGTACCGGGGTGACATTTTGTACGGTGGTGACATTTTGTACCGGGGTGACATTTTGTACGGTGGTGATATTTTGAACGGTGGTGACATTTTGTACCAGGGTGACATTTTGTACCGGGGTGATATTTTGTACAGTGGTGACATTTTGTACGGTGTGACATGTTGTACCAGGATGACATTTTGTACCGTGGTGACATTTTGTATGGTGATGACATTTTGTACTGGGGTGACATTTTGTACGGTGGTGACATTTTGATGGTGGTGACATTTTGTACAGGGGTGACATTTTGTACGGTGGTGACATTTTGTACCGGGGTGACATTTTGTACGGTGGTGACATTTTGTACCGGGTGACATTTTGTACGTGGGTGACATTTTGAACGGTGTGACATTTTGCACAGAGTGACATGTTGTACCAGAATGATATTTTGTACGGGAATGACGTTTTGTATGGGGTTGACATTTTGTATGGGGGTGATATTTTGTACCGGGCTGACATTTTGTACAGGGGTGACATTTTTTTACAGGAGTGACGTTGTGGACTGCAACAAGAACCAACGATTCTAGTTTGCGAACGACGTGTAGGCAGACTACGTGAGCCTCCGATGATGGAAGCTGGCTGGGAAAAATATACACCATTTGTGTCTGCAGAAGATGGGAATTAACTAGCTGAAGAACAAGTAGACTGTGTGTGTCTGCAGATGATGGGAATTGCTGGATGAAGAACAAACAGACTACCTGTGTCTGAGGATGATGGAATTGGCTGGATGAAGAACAAACAGACTATGTGTGTCTGCAGATGATGGGAATTGGCTGGACGGAGAACAGACAGACTACCTGTGTCTGAGGATGATGGGATTTGGCTGGATGAAGAACAAACAGACTACCTGTGTCTGTGTCTGCAGATGATGGGAATTGGCTGGGTGAAGAACAAACAGACTATGTGTGTCTGCAGATGATGGGAATTGGCTGGACGGAGAACAGACAGACTACCTGTGTCTGAGGATGATGGGAATTGGCTGGATGAAGAACAAACAGACTACCTGTGTCTGTGTCTGCAGATGATGGGAATTGGCTGGGTGAAGAACAAACAGACTGTGTAGGTGTGCGGATGATGGGAATTGGCTGGGTGAAGAACAAACAGACTGTGTAGGTGTGCCGATGATGGGAATTGGCTGGGTGAAGAACAAACAGACTGTGTGTGTGTGTGTGTGCGGATGATGGGAATTGGCTGGGTGAAGAACAGACAATGTGTGTCTGCAGATGATAGGAATTGGCTAGGTGGAGAACAAACAGACTACATGTGTCTGCAGATGATGGCAATTTACTGGGTGGAGTACAGATTACCTGTGTCTGCAGATGACGGGAAATGGCTGGATGGAGAACAGACATGTGTCTGCGGATGATGGGAATTGGCTGGGTGAAGTACAGACTACCTGTGTCTGCAGATGATGGGAATTGGCTGGGGTGGAGTACAGACTACCTGTGTCTGCGGATGATGGAATTGGCTGGGTGGAGAACAGACTACCTGTGTCTGCAGATGATGGGAAATGGCTGGTGGAGAACAGACAACATGTGTCTGCAGATGATGGGAATCGGCTGGGTGAAGTACAGACTACCTGTGTCTGCAGATGATGGGAATTGGCTAGGTGAAGGACAAACAGACTACGTGTGTCTGCAGATGATGGCAATTGGCTAGGTGAAGAACAAACAGACTATGTGTGTCTGCGGATGATGGCAATTTACTGGGTGGAGTACAGACTACCTGTGTCTGCAGATGATGGGAACTGGCTGGGTGGAGAACAAACAGACTACATATGTCTGCAGGTGATGGAAGTAGACTAGGTGGAGAACAGACGTGTGTCTGCAGATGATGGGAATTGACTGGGTGGAGAACAGACAACGTATGTCTGCAGGCGGTTGGAGTGGACTGAGAAGAGTGCAGACAAATTATGTATGTCTGCAGATGATGGGAAGTGACTGCGTGGAGAACAGACGGACTACGTATGTCTGCAGATAATGGAAGCCAGCTTGATGGAGTAGACAGACAGAAGGTCAGAAAGACTGAAGAAATGTAAGAGAGAAGGATGGCTTTCATTTTAGACCTACAATGAGAGCATCAGCATAACAGACTCACCAGAGAGAAGAATACAGAAAAAATAAGGACAGACATGAGGGCAGTACCAGTACAGACTCATCAGAAATTAGAATCAAAGAGAGGGACAGAAATAAGGACATTGTTGGAACAGACTTACCAAAAAGCTGAATCAGAGAGAGAGACAGAAATAAGGACATTATTGGAACAGACTTACCAAAATGCTGAATCAGAGAGAGAGACAGAAATAAGGACATTATTGGAACAGACTTAGCAACAACAAAAAATGAATCAGAGAGAGAGACAGAAATAAGGACATTATGGGAACAGACTTACAAAAAAGCTATTCAAAGACAGGGACACAAATAAGGACATTATTGGAACAGACTTACCAAAACGCTGAATCGAAAATGGGAACGAAATAAGGATATTATTGGAACAGACATACCAAAAAGATAATAAAAGACAGGGACAGAAATAAGGACATTATTGGAACAGACTTACCTAAAAGGTGAATCAAAGAGAGAGACAGAAATAAGGACATTATTGAAACAGACTTAACACAAAAAAACTGAATCAGAGAGAGAGACAAAAATAAGGACATTGTTGGAACAGACTTAGCCAAAAAAAATCTGAATCAGAGAGAGAGAGACAGAAATAAGGACATTGTTGGAACAGACTTACCCAAAAAAAATCTGAATCAGAGAGAGAGACAGAAATAATGACATTGTTGGAACAGACTTACCAAAAAAAATCTGAATCAAAGAGAGAGACAGAAATAAGGACATTGTTGGAACAGACTTACCAAAAAGCTTAATCAAAGAGAGAGACAGAAATAAGGACATTATTGGAACAGACTTACCAAAAAGCTGAATGAGAGAGAGGGACAGAAATAAGGACATTATGGGAACAGACTTACCAAAAAGCTGAATGAGAGAGAGACAGAAATAAGGACATTATTGGAACAGACTTACCAAAAAGCTGAATGAGAGAGAGGGACAGAAATATGGACATTATTGGAACAGACTTACCAAAAAGCTGAATCGAAAATGGGACAGAAATATGGACATTATTGAAACAGACTTACCAAAAAGCTGAATCAAAGAAAGGGACAGAAATAAGGACACTATTGGTACAGACTTACCAAAAAGCTGAATCAAAGAAAGGGACAGAAAAAAAGGACACTATTGGTACAGACTTACCAAAAAGCTGAATCAAAGAAAGGGACAGAAAAAAGGACATTATTGGAACAGACTTACCAAAAAGATTAATCAAAGAAAGGGACAGAAATAAGGACACTATTGGTACAGACTTACCAAAAAGCTGAATCAAAGAAAGGGACAGAAAAAAGGACACTATTGGTACAGACTTACCAAAAAGCTGAATCAAAGAAAGGGACAGAAAAAGGACATTATTGGAACAGACTTACCAAAAAGATTAATCAAAGAAAGGGACAGAAATAAGGACACTATTGGTACAGACTTACCAAAAAGCTGAACCCAAGAGAGGGGCAGGAATGACGGCACTACTGACCAGACTTACCAGAAAACAGTCAAAGAATGGAACAATAATGAAGGCATTTGGTTTTCAAGATGATATATGCAGATGGATTGGCAGGTTCTATTAAAAAAAAAAAACATCAAGTCATGTCTTAATGTGAATGGTTTCAATTTGGAAAAAAAAAGACCCAGACATGGAGACTTTCTGTCTCCTTACATATTTGTACTGTTTGCAGAGATAGTGGCTATTGTGGTAAGACGGAATTCCAGTATTGAAAGGATTCATCAGTAATCTGTGTTGAACATCAATGTTGAACCCGTCGTAGGAAGCATTTTGTTTCCTTCCCTTGCCTTTGAAGTCACACACACAACAACGACACCACCACCACACCACCACCACCAGCAACAACAACAACAACAACGTCTGAAGTTTTGTGTAGTCGTTGAGCAGACAAACAACATCTCTCACAGATCAGTGCTCACAACCCGAACGTCAGAAGAATGGGGTGTCATCCCTGATCCCCAAGGATCCACACACATCCTGCCAAACTCCCATCAACCCGCGTTGGACACTGTCCATTATTGATGATGATACTCCCCCCACCACGTGTCAAGCCATTTGCACGTGGAGAGACGAGGCCTCGGGAGATCGCTAGTGTCAACTGGGCCTGCCTTTAAAATGGTGGCAAAGAACTGGAGAGCTGGCCGTGTGAAAAACTGAGGGCGTCTGTTACCAGGCCAGTTTTTTTTTTAAGATCAATAAGATGCTTGACTGGAGAGTGGGGAATGCCCTAGGTGTGGACGACAGTATGTCTGTACATGGTGTCGCTTCCTTGTAGTTTGCGCTGCGGAGAATCGTTTTTTTTTTCAAACAATCAAGCAATGACGCATAAGACATTTAAACTCTCTCTCTCTCTCTCTCTCTCTCTCTCTCTCTCTCTCTCTCCAGTGTGGACGACAGTATGTCTGTTACATGGTGTCGCTTCCTTGCAGTTTGCGCTGCGGAGGATCTTTTTTTTTCTTCAAACAAGCAATGACACATAAGACACATAAGACATCATTGAACTCCTCTCTCTCTCTCTCTCTCTCTCTCTCTCTCTCTCTCTCTCTCTCTCTCTCTCTCTCTCTCTCTCCCCAAGAGTGTGGACGACAGTATGTCTCTGTACATGGTGTCGCTTCCTTGCAGTTTGCGCTGCGGAGAATCTTTTTTTTCTTCAAACAAGCAATGACACATAACACATTTTAAAAACTCTTCTCCTCTCTCTCTCTCTCTCTCTCTCTCTCTCTCTCTCTCTCTCTTCTCTCTCTCTCTCCTCTCTCTCTCTGCCAATATGTCGGTGCATGGTGTCGGTTACCTGTGGTTGGCTGCGGAGAATCTTTTTTTTTCAAACAGTCAAGCAATGAAGCATAAGACATTGAAACCTCTCTCTCTCTCTCTCTCTCTCTCTCTCTCTCTCTCTCTCTCTCTCTTCCAATACGCCTGTATATGGTGTCGCTTACGTGAAGTTTGGCTGCGCAGAATCTTTTATTCTCAAGCAGTCAAGCAATGACGCATCATACATTTAAACTCTCTCTCTCTCTCTCTCTCTCTCTCTCTCTTTCTCTCTCTCTCTCTCATCTCCTCTCCTCTCTCTCTCTCTCTCTCTCTCTCTCTCTCTCTCTCTCTCTCTTAGAATATAAGTGAAAGGACTGATGTGTAGGTAAGAAACGATGGCGTTGTGAGTGAGGAGGACACACGGAACCCACAAAGAACGAACTTCAATTAGATGTCTAAAAACGATGGCGTTGAGTGAGGAGGACACACGGACCCACAAAGACGAACTTCAGTTAGATGTCTAAAACGATGGCGTTGAGTGAGAGAGGGGAACACACGGACCCACAAAGACGAACTTCAGTTAGATGTCTAAAACGAAGGCATGAAGCAAACGAACGACGGTTTGCACAGTGATATTGATCCATGTCCAGATCGGTGAACAAGCGCGCTGCATGGAGAGCCGCTGCCAGTAGGTGCGCCCCATAGGGACAAGGACATCACGGGGAAAGGACTGGTGTGATCGGGAGTGTGAAGTCGTTAAGAGGCATGTCATAGGACTCTGTGAGTGACAGCCGCACCCAGCGGACGCGTTCTGCCTGCGTTCTCATACCACGCCAAACGTGAGCTACGTTCTCACTCGGCTTTTCGCCTGCCGCACAGTACTTGTATGTTCGGACTGCAATCACTTCGAAACCGTTTTCGACCAATTTATCGACTACATCATCGTCTGGGTTTTGTTGTTTTGTTGTTCGTCGTCTGGGTTTTGTTGTTTTGTTGTTATTGTTGTTGTTTTCGTTTATCAGAAATGGCCTCGGGCGTCCACCCAGTATTCCAGAAACAAAGAGACATCCCTGAGGCTGACAGTAACCGTCCTGCCAGTGTACTTGAAATCTGTTCGGCGGCAGAGCGCCTCGTACGGCAAAGGCCACTATCGGCTGGTGCCCAATGACTGGTGGATTGTGGAGAGTCCACCCGGCCAGCGGACCAGTAAGATCCCAGCTATCCATCCAAGGTCTACGTCTCAGAACTGTGGTGTTGCAAGTAATGACAACCAGTCTGAGGGGTCAGTCGGCAGGAGGAGAACTCGTGATTTAACTCGTGAATGTTGTCTGCGTTGACAATATCCCTACACCTGTAGCTGACAGTAACATTAAGTACTCTCTATTAAAGGCGAGGTGTGCACTTCTTTCCTCTTTAAAATGAGAAATAGCGGGGCATAGTAATAATAAACTGATGTGATTCCTCTGTACATGATGAGTTGTATTCGTAAAGGTTCTTTCTGTCTCATCCCTCCACCACCACCCACCACCACCCCACCCCCAGCACCCCCGCCCCCACCCCCTGAGAAAACAATGTCAGTTTTGTGTGGTGTGTGTGTGTGTGTGTGTGTGTGTGTGTGTGTGTGTGTGTTTTGTCACAGCCAAAATATGTCACAAGAGCAGAAGTTTGTGAGAAGGCTAGCTGTGTGTTAAACTGTGTGGAGGAAAATCGCTGCACGAAGGCAGGGCACAAACAACAGGGAACTCTACTTGAGTGAGAGGGCGGAGAGTGACGATGACAGAGAGAAGGAGCCGGAGCGCGAGGCGCACAGTGAGAAAAAGGGAGAGAAGAAGTCCGCCAGGACAGAGGACGACCCAGCATACGGCAGACCACACTGGGTTCCTCCTTCCTCGAGCTGCACGGTCCAGTTCGTCGGCGCTGAGAAATCCCCAAAGGGCGCTGTTGTCAGGACACGCTAATCCTTGCAAGAAACAGGAAAAGAAGCTAAACAGGATGGTGGGTGTTCCCACCGCCATGAAACAGCACACAATGATTCACATGACCCCCACCGATGTGGACGTGTGCCGTTACTGCTTTGGGCATTACTTGCACTGATCCGTTATGACGACGTGGCTCTCATAAACAACAGACTTTGAAAAGCCCCTGTTGTTTCAAAATAAGATGTCTACTATTGTTTCAGGCAAAAGCAACAGGTTAGCAATAACAGATAGTGCACAAAAGACGCCAACTGAAGTATTTGTTAAACTTCCATGGATAAATTATCTGAATTGTAGAGGACCGAAAAGTAAATTTCAAACATCATTTTTTTCATTACTTGAAAAACAGAACATTTGACCTCGTCTGTTTACAAGAAACTCATATCACCGATAGTGATTAGTTCTGAGTGGGAAAAACAATGAGGAGCTAGAATCTTTGATAACGGAGGGACCAGCAGCAGTGGCAAAAGTGATCGTAGTCGCTAAACACTTCACTGGAAAAGTAACCCTAGAACTGGGCCAATACAGAATATTTATAGTTTCAGTCTCACATGACGAATAAGACCTCCTTAGCAAACATATGTGCTCCAAACAATAATGATGAAAAATTGGCGCTTTTTAAGCACCTCAAAACTAAAATGTGAGGATTATAGCGACAAAAATCCTGTCATGGTCGGAAACTGTAGCTGTGTCCTTAACAACGCTTTTACATAGTATCGGGCAATCCTCGCTGTGAAAATGTAATGCAGAATTTCAGCAAAATTTCAAAAGTGCTAGAACTGAGCAATGTTTAGAGAGTATTTCATGTTAATGAACGTGATTTTACATGGCACATGCGCAGTCCATATGTAGCCCATCAGCTTGAGTACTGTTTAATTACAAAAACAAATTCATGACTGTACATCATGCAAACGTTTGACCGTTCCAAACTCTGGCCCAGGTGTAGTACATGAGCTAAATCAGAAGGAATTCACACGCGGAGGTAGTTGTGTTCAATTTAACAACTGTTTGAAACACAAACATGAAGGTGTACTATGAACGAATAACCTGCTGGATAAACAGCTTAACAGAGACAATGATGACAACATGTCTAACATTACCAAACTGGAAGTATGTCAAAACGAAATAAGAATTTTGAAAAGAATTATCTTGCCAAAGGAAAGATTCTGATGGAACTCTTGAACTGACTGATGGAACAAAATGGGCATGTTTCCGGTTGAAAAAAATGAGAACAAAAACAAATTTTAAAGGGGAGAGGGTGGAAGAGGGGAGGGGGGACATAACGCATGTTTTTCCATAGCAAACAGAATTTCCTTTTCTCTGTTTATGGGCCAGTATACAAAGCAGAATTTGTTTTCCATAATTTTCTCTTTTTTCTCTTTTATGGGCGGAAACCACGTTTTTCTCCACAGCAAACAATATTCCTTTTCTCTGTTTATGGGCAGGAGGACTAACGCATGTTTCCATAGCAAACAGAATTTCCTTTTCCTCTGTTTATGGGCCAGGGGAGGGGGGACATAACGCATGTTTTACCACAGCAAACAGAATTTCCTTTTCTCTGTTTATGGGCCAGGGGAGGGGGACATAACGCATGTTTTTCCACAGCAAACAGAATTTCCTTTTCTCTGTTTATGGGCCAGGGGAGGGGGGACAAAACGCATGTTTTTCCATAGCAAACAGAATTTCCATTTCTCTGTTTATGGGCCAGTAAATATATCAAAGGCCCCGGGGGTGGTGGGCCGGGGGGCTAAAAAACCCAACATTCCCTTACCTTGCTCAACTGGGGGTTTTCCCAGGAAAACCCTTCTTTTGGAAATCAATATCGAACCGAACTTTTATCCTTCGATCCCCAAAGTAAAGTAAAGGGGAACCCGGGTTTTAGGGAAAACCCTGAAAAAAAAATTTCCCCCATATTTTCAGATGAAAACCCGGGTTCACCACCCACGCACGCACGCACGTGACTAACACACACCCCCGCAGGGAAACCGCACGCAGGGCACGCATGCACGCACCGCACGCCCCCGCACCACCCCACGCATGCAGCACGCCGCCCGCACGCACAACACACACCACACACACACACAACCCAAAACACACATTTTTCCCTTGGGTTTGCCCAACCGTCCGATGAGGGGAATGTCCTCATGAGCCAACCCCTTGTCTTGTGTAGGCAGGGGGGGGGGGGGCGGGTTTAAACCCCAATCCTTGATCGGCAGACGCGGGTCCCAGGGAGAAAGGGAAACCGTCCGGGGCCGGCCCAGGATTGGGGGTTTTAACCCCCTTTCTTTTTTCCCCTCTTGCGTCACTTTCAGCCGCCTTTTCCCTGGAAGTTGTCACGCCCCCGGATGGTGAGGGCGCCCCAAAGGGGGTCTGTCCTTTCATACAGGCCCCTTTCGGTTTGGGGGGTCCCAGAGTTTTTGTTTGACTTCACGCATTTCCTTTTAAAACCTTTTGCGGGTCCCCTTGGGTTAAAAACTTTCCCAAGGTCATTCGCCATAAATCAGCTGCTTAGGCAGCCTGTGGTCATCCATCCGGACCACGTGACCAACCAACGAAGCGGGGACTTTCGTACCATCCCCCTCGATGTGGCACTCGCTCGGGCCGGGACCTCGAGGTTTTTTTTGATCTGGTTTCCCCAGTGGATTTTATAATTGACCGCAGGCTTTCATAGGGAATTTTCCCCACCTGCTTCAAGTGTCTTTTGTACACAGCCCTTTGTCTCGCTTTCCATAGGGGAGGCGGGTGAGGACAAGGCTCTGTAAATTTGGGAGCTTTGGGTGGAGAGCTGAATGTTTTTGCTGGTTCAGGACCCCGAGCTCGGAGGCGAAAAGAGCTTGACTAGCCTTGCAAACCTAAACGTTGATCCTATATCCAGGTGCCGTCTTTGCTGATGGAACTCCCAAATTTACCTGAAGTCTCCATTTTTCCTTTACGGGGGTGCCCCCCATGGAGATAGGGGGGGGGAGGGGCAGTTTGTTTGCAGGCGGGTGAAATAGTACCTTGTCTTGCTGGGGGATAAATGGTGAGTCCAAAAAGGGGGAAAGGGGCTTCTGAAAACTTATCTGCGATGAGCTAAAGGGGTCATCTCTTTGTGTGCCATGAGGGGAAAGTCATCAGAAAAAAGTGCCCCAGGATGATCTTTCCCCAAAAAAACCCTTGCCCCTGGAATTCAGTGGGCGGGGGTGAACATTGAGCCATAAAGTCTTTTATCGGAGTTTATCCCCCAATTCCCCTGATAGCGGGGTTTAAAGGACGCGGGGTAAAAAAGAGGTGAAAAGGGGCCCGGGGGCCAGAACGCATCCCTGTTTGAGGGCCGGGTTGGGAAATAGGGAAAGGGCTCCGATATTTCCCCCCACCCGGGGAAAAAACCGGGCCCAGTCTTGGGTAGGGAACGGGCCCGTAAAGGTTTGACAAACCTTGGGTCTGGGAAATCCGAATTTGGTTAGGAGGGGTCCAGAGGGCCCCTGTTCACTGTGCCCAAAGGGCCCTTTGGTGAAGTCAACGAAGCCCGCATAAAAGTCCATGTTTTGCTCAAAGGGCATTTCCCCTTACTTGGGGGACGGAGAAAATCATGTTCCACGTGCTGCGGTTTGGGGGGAAATCCACACTGTGTTTCGGGCAGGTTTCCTTCGGAAATTTCTCGCCCAAATCGATTGAGGAGGTTTCCGACCCAAATTTTTTCCCAGCAATAGAAAACGGGGAAATTTCGCCGGTAGTTGTGCGTCAGACTTGCTCCCTTTTGTTTTTAAAATGGGGGGAAACGACAGTGGCATCTCAAAATTTCTTTGGGCGTTCTTCTTTTTCCCAGATGTTGGGTGAGGCGGGGGTGAAAACCCGCAAGCCACGGGCCGGCCAAATTTGAACATCTCCGGGGGGATTCCCCCCCAACGGGGGCAAATGAGTGGTTCCCTTTACCCCCTTTCCCAAGACTTCACCCAAATTGGGGGGGGGGGGGGGGGGGAGCTCGGGCAGTGGATATTGTTTTGTGGGACAGGTAAAGAGCGGGGGGGGTCAAACACTGGGGGGCCTTTTGGAGAAAGGTTTCCCTTTGAATGCTCTCTCCAACGTTCATTGTTACTACTCTTCCCTTTCAGCGGGTTAAATTGTCTGCTGACAGACTCCCGGTTTAGTACATGGTTTTGGGAAAGGGTCAAAAGACTTCTTTGTTTGGCATTAAAAAACCCATTTGGGAAATTTCGCGTGTCACTATCTCTGGACCTCGTCCCCTTTTCCTCTCCCACCTTTTTAAATCCTGCATCTTAGCAGCGCAACTTGGGCCTGTTTCGGGAGTTTCTTGAAGCAATCTTGCCGGGGAGGGGGAGGAGGGGTGGGTTTTTGCCACTCAACAAATGTTCTCTGTTTGTCATCCAGGAGTTTCCTGATGTACTCCATCGTTCTCGTCAAACCAGCCCCTGATGAATTGGTTTTCCCGGGGGCCGATAAATGGTTTATTGCTGACTCCGTCTTTAGTTTTTCCTGAACTGCTCCCCCCTTGATTCGGCCGCCAGTCAGGGGCCCAGGGGCAGTCAGTGGGCCCCGGCCGGGCCCTTTGCAAATTCATTCCCGTTGCTGATTTTGTTCGAGTCTGGCAAAATTAAACGCTGGTCTGGGGATTTTGGGCTCCTTCGGGGGTTTTGGGACAAATATAAAGAGGATGGGATGGCCCTGACTTGGCAGGGTCTGTCCAACACTCCGCTCCTCGCATGGCCCGGTGTCCTGATATCCAGATGTCTTTTTTGCCCGGCAGAGGCAAATTTCGATAGATCCCATTTGTTTGGGATCTTGGGGGGCCCCATTTGTCTTGTTTTTTGGCGGCCTCCCGGGAACGGGGTTTGTGTTTAATATTTGAGGGTTTTTTCACAAAAAAGGGCTTAAAAGAAATTAACCCTTGGAATTCTTTTTCCCAGTTCCGGGGGGTTTTCCCCAGCACCCCTTTTCCCAATTTTCTGCAGTTGCCCCAAAACTCGGGGCGTTGAAACGCCCAGCAAGATGAGCTTGTCTTTAGGGGGGGTACCCTTTTTAAAAGGGGCACTAAGTCCTCATAAAAGGTTTCCCTTACTTCATCGCTGCGGGTGAGGGTTGGACATACCACTGATGAGGGGATATCCCGGGTTTAGGGTTTTCGGGGGAAAACCCCGGAAAGTACCACCAGCCTTCGTTCACTGAAGTTGGTAAAATCAAAAGTTGTTTGAGGACGATGCTTGATGGAAAACCCTACTCCATGGATTCTCCTTCTTTTTCCCCTTGCCTTTCGAAAAAGTGTAGCCACCTTTAAATTTTAAACCCACAGATCCTTTTTAAGCTAGTCTGGTCTCGCGATGGCAGCTTTGTCAATGGGGGTAGCGAGAGTTCCCTTGCATGAGACCGTTCCCCTTTCCGGGCCTTGAAGGGGCCCCTCACTGTCCTTTGAGTGGGGGCACTTTCCACGAAACCAACAAATCAATGTTTTTTTTTTTTGGGTTTTCGACCGTTTGGGGGAAAGAACTACCCGCGGAAATGGGGCCCAGTTGGAAGGGGAAAGGGCATTTTTTTTTGGGACCCTTTTTCCCGGTCCCCCCCCTCATATGGGGTTTGGAGCTTCTGTCCTAAAGAGGCGCTCATTCCCCCTAAGAACCCCGGAGCCCCACGTTGCCCGGGGTCAAAAGGGGAGAAAGCCCATTGTAAACCGGCCGCCTACGTGCGGGGTTCAAGCTACAATTTCCCAGGGTCACCTCCCCCTGTTGTTCGCTCTTTCCCCCATCGCCGCAGGATTTTGGGAAATTTTTTGGGTGGGGGGACAAACCCAACACGAGGAAAACCTGTGGGGGAAAGTGATTAAAGGGGGAAAAGTCGAGGGCCGGGGGAAATTCCCACTTCTCGGCCTCAAAAGCCAGGATCTGGGGGTTTGGGAGGACCGTCACGGCCAGGGATTTTCCCGGCTGCAGGGGGATAAACCCGACGTCTGTTTTTTCCCTTTGGGCCGTGCCCGAAAAGGCTTCACGACGTTTGGGCTGTCGCCCCCTTCGGGGAACCGTTGGGAGGGAGATGCCCTCTTTCCGGGCTCACCCCCGCCGACTACATTTTTTTTACATTTTGGGGTGGTGTAAAGAGTTTGTCACGGGGGCCCCCATACACTTTTCGCCCCCACCTAGGGTGGCGGAATTACTTATTTGTTTATTGCGTTGCTTTTTGTCGTGTACCCGGGCCCTTGGGGTGGTTTTGTGGTCCCAGTTGCCCCCTTGGTGTGGTTAAAGCTCAATTGGGTTTGCTTTCCTCTCTCCTCCAAATTCCACCGCCCGTGCTATTCACCCTGCAATTTTCACTGGGGGGCCCGGAAAACCTTTCTCTCGAACTTTCGGTTATCGGCCTCTGGGCCTGTTTTTTTACCTGTCGCACTTCCCTTCGTTTCTTTTATTTTTTAAATATGCTCACTCTTTTAGGCAGCATGGCATGTTGGCCGCCATTGCGAGGGGGGTTTTAGCTCTTAAATCGAGCGGAAAAAGCCCTCGGGGGGGCGCCGTTTCCAGTCCTGGTTCTTTACCTTATCGTCGAGGTACAGTCGACTTTTAAATTCCCTGCAGTGGGCCCTGTAGGGGGGGGACACATTTTTTCTGTTTCCGCATCTTCGCCTCTGTCCCTCGACTGGACAGGGGTTTTAGAGAAAAGTCCTTTGACCCCCTTGGGGGTCACCCAGGGTAGGGTAAGCATCATTTTGGGGGCGGGGTTTTTTGAGGCGTTGTTTACCCGGGCCTTAGTCTTCGTTTTGCGCATTTTTTTTTGTTTTCGAAATTGTAAGAGAAATTTTGTGTGAAAACCTTTTTCTCGGGTTTAAATTTCCCCATTTTTAAAAACCGGGGCCATTCAAAATTTATTTAAAATTTTTCCTGTTTTTAGTAGGGGAAAGCGGTAGTCGGGGGGGAAGGGAGAAAACCGGGTTTGATTCAGGGTTGGAACTTGCTTGGTCTCCCCCGTCGCCGCCCCTGTCACATTCCCCGGACTTTTACCTTTCGGCCACCGTCTGTTTTGTGTTGCAAGGAGAAAAAGTTTTATGTTCACAAGCGTTTTTTAACGCTTGATTTGTCGTTGGGGAGGGCGGGGTTTTAAAGTTTTTGTTTTTTAAAAAATGGGGTTTTTTAAAAAGGCCATTTTTAGCCATTTTTTATTATTTGCAAATGTGGTGGAGTTTTTAAAAGCGATAGTGCTGTGTTGTTTTAAATTTCCAAAGGGAAGGAAAACTTTTAAGCTGAGTGAGAGAAGGGTGAAATAATTCTATTTTTTTTTTAACCCTTTTGTTTTAAATGCAGTCTTTTCCCGGGCACGTGGGGGAAAAAACTTGATTCAATGGGTGTACTGTGTGCGTTTAATAAACTTCCCCTCGCCCATCATGCGAGGGCTGTTAAAAATTGAAAAGCAAGGCAGAACGGTACGGGAACGGAAATTTTCCCAAGTACCCTTCTTTTTTCCCCCTTTCCCTTTTTTTTTTCCTCCTCTCCGACTCTCCTCCCAGCAGGGTCCTCCCCCCTCCCGGGGGCTTCCCTGGGCACAAAACTGGTGGTGCCACGGGGGGGGGGCTGGTCAAGGCCACGTTCTGGCTGAGACCAGGGTTCGGATGGGGGCCCGCGCTGGCCCGGGGCCCACCCCCTTGGTCGGGACGGTGGACTGCTAGAAGAGCCCGCCCGTCTTGACGGGCCCGGCCCTGGACCCCCCGTCCGGGACCTCCAGTAACAGTTTACGCCCCCCCCCCCCCCCCCCCCCCCCCCCCGGGCACTCTCTTCCACTCCCCGTTTGGGGAGCGGGGTGTCGGTTTTGGGGACCCCTGCGAAAACCACCCCGGGCCGGGAGCACCAGTCCCGACAGGGTCCCCCTGGGACTTGACAGGGGAAAGGGGGAAGTGGACGCGCTCCAGGGTTTGGGGAGAAGGGATTGATACGGGAAATTTTTCCTTTAAAATTTGGGTGTATATGTCATATGTGCTGGAGGCTTTTAATTGTGATGTGTACGTCGTTTTGGCGAAATTTATTTATTTTATAATTTCCGGAATTTTGTGGGTGGGGGGAAAGTGCTTGTTTGTGATTGTGAAGGTTGTCGCTTGGGAGCCTTGATCGTGTTTGGTGAAAGGTTTGTGTGGGGTTGGAGTCTTGATCGTGATTGTGCATTTTTGGGTGTGCGTTGGAGTCCCTTTTTGTGATCTTGCGGGTGGGTGTGTGGGAAGGGTTTTTTTGTTGGTGTTGAAAAAAATTTGGGGTGTTGTATCGTAATCTTTTTGTGTGGCTTTTTCAGAGCGGTGAGGTCTTCACCCCCCTTAAAATTTTTTTTCCCACCTAGACCAAACCCTTGCCCAGGGCAACCTCCGGGGGTCGGTCGTGCCCTTTTGGGGGGCTCTTCCGGGAGTGAAGGGCTCTGGCTGTCTCTCCCCCTCTTTTTCCGCAAAAGTCCCTGTTTAGTTTTTTTCTGTTTTGTAAAAGTTTGGGGTCATTTTTGTCGTGTTTGTTCGTGGGGGGGTTGGCGGGGTGACTCAGGGGGAAAGGGAGTCTTTTTTGGGGCCCTGAGGGAACACCGGCGTGGACTCGGGAGTGAGGTGAGACCAAGGGGAGTCGCCCGGGCCCCCAAAACCCCTTCCCGGCCGGGTACCTCACCCCGGGAACGGCCGTAAGTCTTGCTTTTGTTGCCGCTCGTTTTTTCCAAATTCCTTTTTTTGTATTTACCCAAATTTCTTGTTTTTTTTTTTTTTTTTCTACCGGGTTTTTTTGGTACGGGGGTTGTATGGGACGTTTAGTTTTTTTTTTTTCCCCTTCCCCCGGATTCCGTCTGCTAGGTTTTTTGTTTTTTTTTTTTTTTTGGGTGACCCCAAACCGCACTTTTTGCTCGTGCTGTAGGGGCGGTTTTCCCAGAGTGGGGAGCAACCCGGAACTTTGCCCGCACACACGCCCCAACACACACATACACACATTTACAACCCCCCAAAAAATATTTTTTTTTTTTTTTCCTCTAGGGGGAATTTTTTTTTTCCCCTGAAAATTTAAAAAAGGGAGGATTTTTTGTCATGGGGACGTCCGGCGTGGGGGGTAGGGCGACGGCGGGCGTCGAAGAAAAAGGGTTTTTTAAAAAATTTTACGTAGCCCCCTATTATTAGTACCAGTACTTTCGACTACGGTAACTTCTCCCTTCCATTGCTGTAGCAGGTAGCCCAGTGAGTACTTTTAAAACCTCTTCGGGGGGCCCTCCCTTTGAGCCCCCGCTGCACTTCGCCCGGAAGCGTAGAGATAGCAAAGAAAATTGTGGGCTTCTTTTGAGTCGCAGGACCGAAACCTTCTCCTCCCCAGGTTTCCCCTAAAAAGGGGGAAACCCCCAGAAGATTTTCCCTTAGGGGAAAATTTCGGGGCCCCAAGGGAGGGCCCGGAGGTTTCATCCCCCCGTTGGGGAAAGTGGTGAACCCCGCTCAGGATATCCCCTCTGCCCTTAAATTTTCGGAGCGACAGGAGGGGAAAAGGATGGGGCCCCTCCGTGGGGAAAGAGCTTAGGGGGGGGGGGGAGGGCCGCTGGGCGGGAACCTGCGGGGGGAAGACCCTAGAGAGGGGGCCCCGTAGGCGGGAAGCTTGCGTAGGGAAAGAGCTTTAAGAGGGGGGCCGCTAACAGGCGGTTTCTCGCAGAGGGAGACTGACGGGCCGGAGTTTATCCCTAGGGAAGAGGCAATGCTGCGCAAAAAAGAGGTCCCCGACAGGGGGCCCCTTTTCGTAAGGAAGAGGTTTGCCACCCGTAGGGAGGGGGCTGCTCTGGTAGGGAAGGGGGCTGCCGCCCGGGGGCTCAGCGTAGAGGGGGCTCCCAGAAGGAGGATAGCGTGGGGAAGAGGCTGATCAGCGTAGGGGGGAGGCTGCCCCCCGTAGGAAAAGAATAGACAGGGGGAAAAGGCTTCCCGTAGGGAGGGGAGAGGGAAAACTTTTTTCGCGGCCTCCCGCTTTTTGAAAACCCCGGGGGTTAATCACCAGGCAGGTGATAGATTTAGGGGCCCCAAAGGGTTAAAGCTTCCGGGAGTTCAGACCTAGTGAGGACATTGAATGTTCTTAGAGCATTTGACAAGGTTGCTTGTTCATACCAATTTCTGAGGAGCAAAAGGCTAGCAAACCCTTTTTTTTGGGGGTTTTTGGTGCTCAAAAGGGGGTGTGTGCTACTCTTAAAAGAAGGGGCGTCTTTTCAGACATCAGTTTGGCCCCCTTTCGTAAGGGGTTTCCACCTTTCCCCAAAATAACCAGGGGAAGTTTAGGGCCATGAAGAAGAATAAGGATGAAAACCCCCGAGCAGTTTGGTGAAGGCTGGCCCCAAGACGTAGGGGACTGGCGTCCCGTTAGCCCAAGGGGGGAGCCCGGGGGGAAATTTATCCTCATTTAACACTCACCAAAAAACTGTGTCCCCGATTGAGGATCCCCGGGAAGGGGGAGAAACACCTCAGGATTTCGCGGCTGGATTCCCCACAGTTGGGTGTTTGCGGGAAACTTTGCAAGGGGTTATTTGGGGATCGCCCAGTAAAGGAGGAGCCCCCAAAAGGATTTGGTAGAATTTAAGGGGCCCACAATGCTAGTGGGGGGGAAAAAGGAAACAGTTCATCGGGGGTTTCCCGCGCCCCCACGGGGTTTTTTTTTGTGGTCTCCCGGCCAATTAGGGAAAAATTGTCCCCAAAGCCGTGGGAGTCGTGGGGTGGTCCTTTCCAACGTCCTTCCCTGGGCCCCAGCTAAAAGTGGGGTTTCCAAACCCGGGTTCTGGGGATTCCCGAGTGCCCCGTTTTCTCCCCTTTTTGTTGGGGTTTTCCCCCTTGGTCGGGGCACCCTCAGGGATTCGGGAGGGACAAAAGCTCTTTGTTTATAAAAGGGTTTGGTTTCCCTGAGGGCCCGGGGGGGCCTAGTTATGATGTGTCGGGGTTTGGGGGTGTTTTACCCCACCCGTCCTTTTGTACTTTTTTCCCATCTCCACCCCCCTCTTCTGTGGGGAAATATGGCCCCCCTCGCGGTGGAGCGAACCCCTGTTTTCCCCCTTTTAGGAAACTATCACCCTTTGCGACGGAAAGCAGTCAGCCGTGTCTACGGATTTGCCCGTACAGGCGTGTTGGGAGTCACCACACGCGCCAAAATAAGAAGCAAAAACAGGGGAAATTTCGGGGCCCGTTCTTCAAGCCGAACTCTGAAAGAGGTTTTTTGGCAAGGGCCCATCCCGCTTTTGCAATTTTCCGTCTTTAGGCCCCGGGGGCTTGGAAAGTCCCAAAGCCTACGACAACTTGTGGACGTCCCACCAGTCGGGCCCCCACCCCCAAGGGGGGAGCTTTTAAGCTCCGCAAGGGGATCCTTTTTTGGGTTTTCCCCCCCCGGGGGAGATTGTGGCCAAGGCTTGTGGTTTCCCCCAAAACCTGAGAGAACGGGTTTTCCGGGAGGCCCACGATTCCCCCCTGGCAGGTTTATAGGGGTTTCCCAAACGGGGGCTCTCGAACGAGTAAGACAAGACTTCTTTTGGCCAGGGAAAGAACTCACAGGTTAGGGATACTGCCGCCCGGGTTTCGATGTCTGCCAACGGACAAAAGCCCCAGGGGGCGCTTGAGGCGTGTTCCCCCGGGGTCGGTTTTCCCAAAGGGGTTTGGGGGGAGGGATTCAGCAAGGTTGGGGTCGACCTGGTTGGGGCCCATTGGTCCTCCGTCGATGCGGTCCCGCTACACTTCGGTAGTGGGGAACTGCGGTCGATACCCCGAGGGTGTCCCCTTTGGCTTTTCCCATGGGCCCCCTTTTGTTGCGGAAACTTCAGGGAGATTTTGGGCGCGCAAATGGGGTTCCCCCAAAAAGAAGTTCGGCGTAAGTTTGTCTGGAGAGCGAATTTATCATCCCCTCCATGCTTGGACCGGATCCCGGCCCCGTCAGTCGGGCGACTCAAGGGGGTTTGGGGAGTGGGAGCTGCAGAGTCAAAGCGTTCACTTTTTCCTCATATCAGGGTTTTCCCGTAATACGGTGTGATATCTTTGCCCAAACCCGAGTTAGCATATTTGGGAAAAACCGTCCGAGGGGCACCCTCCCCCCAACCCGGGTTTATCCCTTTTTGGTCTCTGTTCAGGTGCCCGTGACAGTTAAAACTTCAGTGAGGTTTTAAAGGTGTGAATCACCAAAGGGTTCCCGGGGTTGTTACTTTCATGGTTTTGGAAAAATTGGGTTAGTTTTTTGTTTAAAAGTAGTATTTTAAAGTTTTCCCCCTTTGAAATTTTTATCGTGGGGAAAGTTTGGGATTGGATTCATGTACTTGTCGATCACAGAGAGTTGGGGTTTGGTCCCCTTGTTGTAAGTTGCACATGCGACAAAAATTCAAAGGAAACACTGTAAATTTAAGAACGATCTTTTAGAAGGGGGGTTTTTCACAGTTTGTCCCCGAGGCCCAAAGACGTTTCCCACCCCCCTAGGGTGGGGGAAATTCTTATTTGTTTTTTTTTCGTTGGGTGTTTTTTCGTGTTTTCCGTCCCTTAAGGGTGGCTTTTGGTGCAGTTTCACCTTGGTGTTTGGGTTTTAGTCAACTTCGGGTTTTCTTTTCTTCTCTCTCTCTCCCAATTCCAAACCCCCCTGCTATTCATCCTGCAAGTTTTACGGGTGGCCGGGACCTTTCTCTCGAACCTTTTCCCCGTCTATCGGCCTCTCGCCTGTTTTTTACCGTCCCGTGCCTTCGTTCTTTTAGGTTTGAATTTGCCCCACTCTGTAACCCCAGCCCTGGCATGTTGGCCGCCCTTTTCTGAGGGGGGTTAGCTCTTTACTCGAGCGGAGATTTTCTCTGGGGGCCGCCTGCCCAGTCCTGGTTTTTTTAAACCCTTTTCGTCGAGAGTCCCGTCCGTATTTTCAATTTCCCGCAGTCGGCTGTAGGAAAAGGGACAACATTTTTCTTCTGTTTTCCCCCAAATTTTGCCTCTGTCCCCTCGGGCTGGGGCGAGGGTTTGAGGGTCCCTTTTAACCCCCCTTCGGGGGTCCCCACGGTTTGCCCGGGAACACCCTTTTTGTGGTCTGTTTTTTATTTGTTCCCTTGTTTGCCGGGTTAGGTCTTTTGCTTTTGCGCAATTTTCTTTGTTTTCGAAATTTTAAGAGAAAAAATTTTGTGAGACCTTTTCTCTGGTTAAACCCTCTTTAACCTTCCAAATTTTTAAAATTTTTTCCAAAAACTTTTTCCTGTTTATGTACTGGGGTGCGTAGTCGGTGGGGAAGGAGAGAACCCGGTGATTCGGGTTGGAACCCTTTTTTGGGCCGTTGTCCGCCCCTGTACATTCGCCGGACTTTAAACCTTCGGCCCCCGTCTGTTTGTGTGTGGGAAGGAGAACGGTTTTTGTTCACGAGCGTGCGTACGCATTATTTGTCGTTTTGGTGCGTGGGTTTAAGATTTTTGTTTTTTTTGAAATGTGGTTTTTTTAAAAAGTGCAGGGTTTTTCCCCTTGAATTATTAAATTTTTAAATGTTGGGGCAGTTATTAAACGATAGTCGCTGTGTTAGATTTATTTCCTAAGGAAGGAAAAAGTTAAGCGTTTAGTAGAGAAAAGGGGGAAATTTAAATTTATATTTGTTTTATAACCGGGTTTATTTAATGCAGTCTTTTTCCTTTCATCGTGTGGAAAACTTATTCCCAAAGGGTGTAATTTGTGCGTTAATACACTTCCCCTCGCCCATCAAAGCAGTGGGTGTTAAGACTTGACAGCAATGTCAGACGGTACTGACGGGGAGGGTTTCCCGTTTCCCCTTTTTCCTTCCTCCTTCCTTTTTCTTTTCCTCCTCTACTTCCCCCTCCCACCCAGTCCCTCCCCCCCCTCCCCGGGGGTTCACCTGGAGCACGAAAGGATGGTGCCCAAAAAGTGCTGGTCCGAGGGCCCCGTTTTGGCTGGGGACCCCGGACGGGGTGGGGCCACGCGCTGGTCGAGGGCCCCGCCCTTTGGGCGGGAAACCCTGGACGTGCTAAAGGGGCCCCCCCGTCTTTTATGGCCGGGCCCGGAACCCCCCTTTCCCGGACCTCCAAATAAACCGTCCCCCTTTCCCCCCCCCCCCCCCCCGGGACACCCCCTCTTCACTGCCCCTTGGGAAATCGAGGGTGCGGCTTTGGGCGACTCCCCCTGCGAGAACCCGCCCGGGTCGGAGCACCTAGTGCGAAAGGGGGCTTTTCCCCCCCCGGAAAATTTACAGGGGGAAAGGGGTGTGGGGCCGCTCCATGGTGTGAGAAAGGATTGTATGGGAATATTCCTTTATAATTGTGTAAAATGCCATTGTGGGCTGTAAGAATTGTGATGTGTACGTCGTTTTGGGGAAAAATATTTTTTAAAATCGTTTTCAGGTTGTGGGTTTTGGGGGGCTTGATTTTGTTGTGCATGTGGGGGCGGTTTTTAGCGTTGATCGTGATTGTGCATGTTTTGTGCGTTGGGAAATGGCCCTTTATCTGGGTTGTGCAAAGTTGTGTGCGTTGGGGTGCTTTATTTTGATCGTGCATGGTGGGGTGTGTTGGGAAAGTTTATTTTGCTGGTGTGAATAAAAAAGGGGTGTTGGATGTTTAAACTTTTGGTTTTGTGGTCTCTTGCAGAGCGTGGGGAGGTCAGTCACTCCCTTCAAATCCCACCCCAGACCGATCCT
The DNA here is from genome assembly GCA_018398815.1 of Conus ventricosus. Taxonomy (NCBI): domain Eukaryota; kingdom Metazoa; phylum Mollusca; class Gastropoda; order Neogastropoda; family Conidae; genus Conus; species Conus ventricosus. The sequence continues at coordinate 7,699,193 of CM031601.1, forward strand.
GTCAGGGCAGGGCCCCAGGGGTTTGTTTGTGAAGTAGGATTCCTAACTGCCAGGTTTGGGAAAACCCCAAAGGCTATAAACCTCACCTGGTTTAGCCGCCTGTCAAAGCGGGTTTTCGGGGGGGGTTTTGGCCCCCTGTCGCATTTCAAAAAGCTCCCTTTGGGCCAAAGGGGGGAGCTGGGGGCCCAGGGGGGGCCAAAACGGGCGAACCCCCCCCGAGGGTTTCCCACCCTGTTTTTCCGTCAGAGGTACTACCCCCCCTGACCCCCCTACACACACCACACAAACACACCCCACACCAGTTAAAAAAACCCTTTTCTCTCTGGTGATTCAAAAATTATTAAAATGAGGGTTGTTTGCTGTTTGATAATTTGTTTTGACTGCTCTATCGAAAAACCCTGGAATAAAAAGACGCATGCGATAGTGCCTTACATCCTTTTGGGGGGTTTCCCTTATATTTTTGGGCTAATCTGTTCAACTCAAACGCGTGCCAGTATACAAACGTGCGCGCCCTTTCCCTAAAAGATATAGACCGCTTATTTAAATTTAAAAAAAAATGCCTATTCTTACATAAATGCTGATATAAACTCTCTTTCTCTCTCTCCTCTCTCTCTCTCCTCTCTCTCTTCCCCTCTCCTCCCACAACAAAAACAAAACACACACACACACACACACACACACACACACACACACGCACGCACGCACGCACACCCCACACCACAACCCCCAACACAAAATGCACACACCCCACACCATACACACACCCCACACCCACCACCACAACACACAACACTTTACTCACACACACCCCAAACGTCACAAAAACACACACACAAAAACCACACAAACCACACACACACACACACCACGCACGCACCCACCACACACACACCAAAACACACAACCACCACAACACCCCCATGATTTCAACAAAAACAACAAAAAAAAAACTCGTTTATTGGGCCCGTTTAAAATTCTTTTTAGAAGTGTTCCTGCGCGTTTTCCCTTATCTATGTAAAGAGTACCGGGCTTTGATAACGGCACACTTCCACGGCACTGTTGAAAACCCCTCAAATTTAAAGACACTTCCCCTTTCCCCGTGTCGGCCCTTTGCACGTGGAAAGACAGCCCCCCGGGAAAATTGGGTTTGGGAAATCACCGGGTTTTGGGGTGAAAAACCCCGGCCCAAAATCCGGGCCGTTTTCCCCCGTGAGTGGGGTTGGGGGTTAAAATGCTTCTGAAAGTTTCTTTTTACTTAGTTGATCTTGGGTGGGGTGTGTGTGGTGTGTGTGGTTTTTGTGTGGTGGGGTGTCAGAGAGAGAGGGGAAAAGGGAGAGAAATAGTCGAAGTAGTAAAAATTATTCTAAAAAGGTCCTGGGCCCCCACAAAATCATATAATAACCCAATTACAAAAAAAAAAATAAGCAAGAATGCCCCCTAGACAAAAATTAAACCCCAAATGCTAATAACCCTGCATAAGAAATAAACCCCCGACAAAGACCCCCTAAACATTATATAAGCAACCAATTACAAAGAAAGATGAGCAAGAATAAACACGGGAAATTTTTTTTACGAACACCAATAATCAAAACATAGGGATTTGACTGGGGCAAAGAAAAAAGAGTGTATCGCTAAAACGTTGCCAGTTCTCTTTAAACCCAAATGCCTTATCAGAAAAGTGAACACTTCTGCCATCTTTAGACCTTTTGAGGACGTTAGTTTTAAATGTGTTTCAACAAGATGGTTGGGCGGTGAGATTCATAAATATTAAAATTCCCCATCATATAAAGAATGTTACATAAAACAATTTTAAACATTTTAATATTTATAAAATTTTCACGAAATTGTCTGAGTGCTGAACGGCATAAAGGGAAAAAATTTCTCCCCTTTCTTTTCTGCTTTTTTAACACTGGGGAAAAAAATTAAAAAACATTGTATTGATGCTTTTACCCGAATTCGAGATCCAAGCCCAATCTTCTTGTTTATTTTTATATAATATATATATTTATATTATAGAGAGAGAGAGAAAGAGAGAGGAGAGGAGAGAGAGAGAGAAATGAAATAAAAAAATTTAGAGGATATATAATATATTTTATAAAATATATTTTATATATATTTTTATATATATATATAAAATATATATTTTTTTTATATATATATATATAATTTTTAAAAATTATATATTTTAATCGTTGGAAAATCTGCGAAAAAATCATTGGGCAGTCACAGCCCATGATTGTACCAACACCCCCCAAGCCCATAATTATAGGGCCTACAAAAAGATTGCACCTGCGTTACCCCGTTTCCTTTTAACTTTAAATCTGAATCAGACAGAAAAATTATACGCTTTGTATCCCGTGTATGTTATTTTTTCTTTTGTATTTTTGTTTTGTTCTTTTTGCTTTGATTTGGTTCGCTATTTTTGCGGCTGTGTGTATTTTCACTGCGGGTAAATTTTGGGGCCCCTATTTGGTTTCCCCTCTTGGGTGCTGTTTGTTTGTCCGTGTAAAGTTTTTTTTCTTCCCTTCCTTTAACACCAGTGCCTCAAACGTTATTTATCTTCCAAGCCAGCGGCCCCCTTTTCCCTTTTTTTTTTGTCTTTTTTTACTTTTTTTTTTTGTGGGGACCCCCCACACCCCGCACACGAACCCCCACAACACTCACCCACTACCCCAAAAACACACACGCGCGCGCGGGGTGGCGCGCGCGCGCGTGCAGGCGTTCACGCATGCACGCATGCACAGGGCGCAAAGCACGCACGGGACGGGACACACACACCGCGCGCGCACCAACACCCCGGGACACACACCCACACCCACAAACACACAAACACACACCACCCCCACACACACCACACAAACACACACACACAAACACACCACCACAACGCACCACACCCCCCGCAAAGCACAACAACAAGGGAAAAAACACACACACACAACCACACACACCACACCAACACACACACACAACAACACGCAGGCATACACACACACCCACACAAAACACCCCACACACAACCCCACACACACAAAACACACAAAGTGCGCGCGCATGCCGCACGCACCCCCAAAAAACCCACCGCACGCACGCACACACCCAAACCCAACACGACACACACACATACACCCACACACACCGGGTTTAGGGGGAAAGAGACTCAGAGGAAAAGGGGGCAGGTATTCAGTCTCTTAACGCAAAGGGGTTAATACCAAGGGCCCCAATCCCCAAACGGGAAGCTTTCAAACAGAATCCCCAAACACCGGGGGTTTTGTATTTTAAAAAAAAAACTTTGTATCTCCGGTTTTAATGTTTCACGCCTCTCCCCTTGGGTTTTTTGTTTTTGTTGGGTTTTTTGTGTTGGGTTTTTTGTTTTGTTTTGTTTTTTGGTTTTTTGTTTGGTTGTTTGTTTTTGTTTTGTCTCTTTCTTTTTTTTCTTGGAAAAGCAGGGGTTTTTTCACTAAAGCAAACGATTTCAAAATTTAAAAGGGCTTTTGTTAAACCCTTTTTTCCCGTTTAAGGCCCCTTTTCACGATTCCCGAAAGAAAAAAAAACAAGGCGCCAAAACATATAAAAGTTAAATCCCCTTTTTTTTTTTGGGAAAGGGGTTTAGATTTCCATAAAGAGGGGAAAAAAACTTTTTGGGCCTTTTAGCCGTTAGTAAAAGCCTTAACGATAAAACAAAATTGGCATTTTTCCGTGACCCGTATTGAACATACCTTCAACTATTTAGAAAGTTCGGCCAATTTCTTTTGAAAAATTTTCCCTAAAGAAGAAAAAACCGTTTTTGGGCAGCTTTAGCCGTTAGTTTTAAAGGTTTTTAAGGTAAAATTAAAAACCGGGCATCTCCGGGCCCCAAAAGGGAAAACCCACAAATTTTCCGAAAAAATTTGGCCCCGTAGTTTTTTTTCTGGGGCGAAATGGAAACATTTTGACCACGGACGGACAGACAGACAGACGACAGACAGACAACAGACAGCATTTTTCGTTCACATTGTAAGTACTCCATGTTCTTTAAAAACTTGGGGGTAAAAAAGGAAAGCAGTTTAAAAGGGATTTAAAAAATCAGTGGATTCGAAGACCCGAAAAAAAGGGCATCACAAATGGAAAAAATTTTTCAAAAACAATTTATCCCAACAATAGCTAAGTTTGATCTATTGGGCCCCTCCCAAAACCTGCTGAGAAAAAAATGTAAGCAATTTTTTGGATCAATGTCTTCGAAGCATTTTAAAAATATTTAACTTAAAGGTAAATTTTTGAAACAAAAAAGTGATTTGCTTTTGGAACCTATTTTCTACAAAACAAATATTAAAGGGTAGGGTCAAAGAATCTTTAAATACAAGAAATTTGGGGTGACAAGGATATTTTTTTTTATTAGAGGGTTTGTTTAAAAGATGAGGGAAACCTTTTTACCAAAAAAATCAGTTTAAATAAAAACAAAGGGGTTAAAGTCAATTTTGTCCCCTTATAATGGATTGTCGGGCTATTTCGTTGCCCTTTTTCAACAAGAAGGATTAACCCTTAACCCGTAACGATTCCAAAAGCACCCCGACTCCCCAAAAAAGCTTCAATTTTATATATTTCCCTTCCAAAAAAGGAAAGAAGTTTTATTATGATATGCTAAAAGGACAAATTTGAACCAAAACCCTTGTAAACGTGGAAGAAAAAAAGAAAAGAGAGCCCAAATGGGAAAAAATTTTCATCAAGGGCCCGAAAATACAAGAAATCAAACTGAAAATGGTTTCCCAAAAAAAATTTTGCACCGGGAAAATTACAAATAAGGGCATCCTTGAAAAGGGGAAATTTTTTAACCCCGGAGGTTGTTTTTTTCTGTAAAAAAGTGAGAACAGTATTTTTTAAAATGTTTTGGGCATGGGCCACATGAAAAGTTTTTGGGGGCTTTTGAAGAGGGATCAACCCCAGCACAGAAAATAAACTTTAAAAACCCTTTTAAATTAACCCAAACGTTTGTGCATTTGGATATGAAAGAAACCCAAAATCAAGTCTTTTCCTTTAAAATTTTTTTTAATCCTTGGGAAAATTTTTTTAAACTTCAAATGTAAAAAATTGGAAAAATTTAACCCCTCTAGGCACTTTGCCATGCTTACTGGCAAGTGAAGTGTATCCTAAGACTTTGCCAGTCTCTAACCTTACATGCCTTGCAGAAATAGTGAACACTTCTGCACATCTTGAGACCTTTTTGAGGACGTTAGTTAACTGTGTTTCAACACAGATGGTTGTCGGTGAGATTCATAAATTTTATTCACATCATATATGAATTGTTACATATACATTATAAACATTATAATATTTATAAACATTTTCACGAATTCGTCTGAGTGCTTAACGGCATAAAACAAAATGTGCTCCATTTCTTTCTGCCTCTTTATACACTGGACAAATTAAAACACATCTGTATGTGATGCTTTTACCATGAGATTCCAGATTCCGAGCCTGAATCTTCTTGTTTATTTATATATATATATATATATATATATATATATATATATATATATATAATATATATATATATATATATAACCTATTTTAACAAATGTTGCTCCCCAAGGGGTCGAGCACTATCAAAATCATTTTTGGGTATTTTAACCACACTAATCTCTCTTCTCTCTGTCTCTCTCTCTCTCTCTCTCTCTCTCTCTCTCTGTCTCTCTCTCTCTCTCTCTCTCATCTCTCCTCTCTCTTCTACTCTATCTATCTATCTATTATATATATATATATATATATATATTATAATAATATAATATAAAACAGTTTAAAATAGGATTTTAAAATAGAGTAAAAACACCCTACAAACTTGTTTCGAGCAAGTGCTGTCCTCAGGGTATGTATAATCTGGGCCCGCCACCAGTGGTGTTATATAGATTCGTGTGTGGGCGTGTGAGCTCTGCGCGTGTGGCACGTGGCCTGTAGATTTTTTTTTTTTTTTTTTGGGGGGGGGGGGGCGTTCAGGGGGGACGTGCCAGGGAATGGTGCATTGACAAGATTTCCATTTGTGCCTGCAATTATTAATTGCTGATTAATAATTGCAGGCACAAATGGAAATCTTTGTCAATGCACCATTCCTGGCACGTCCCCCCTGAAAGCGCCCCAAAAAAACAAAAAAACAAAAATCTACAGGCCACGTGCCACACGCGCAGAGCTCACACGTCCACACACGAATCTATATAACACTGAGGGCGGGCCCAGATTATACATACCCTGAGGAGAGCACTTGCTCGAAACAAGTTTGTAGGGTGTTTTTACTCTATTTTAAAATCCTATTTTAAACTGTTATGTCGCTCCCTATTTTGTTGAGCATTTTTAGACTTCTGAGTGGTCTTTTAACTCTAATTATATATATATATATATATATATATATATAATATATATATATATATATATATATATATATATATAATATATTAATGTAGTTAAAATACCCAAAATGATTTTGATAGTGCTCGACCCCTTGGGGAGCAACATTTGTTAAAATAGGTTTTTAAAAACAGAATCTACAAATTTGTTTCGAGCGCGTTGTGCTGTCAACTGTACAACTACAAACTACAATACAATCCAGACAATAACACAAATAGAAATATGAAAAACAGGAAAAGAAAAATCACATGGTACAACCCACCATACGACGGAAAACTCAAAACAAACATAGGAAAAGAATTCTTTAAAATTTTAACAACCTCGTTCCCAAAAGAACACAAACTATATAAAATATTCAACAAAAACACCGTCAAACTATCGTATTCATGCATGCCCAACCTCAAAAATTTAATTGACGCATCTAATAAAACGAAAACCAACACAGCAAAGAAGGGTGAAGAAAGGAAATCTTGCAATTGCATCAAAAAAGAGCAGTGCCCCCTGAGCAATAAATGCCTTCACAACAACATTGTATACCAAGCCACTGTGACATCAGAAAATGAAAAAGAAACATACATAGGGATCACTGAAAACCACTTCAAAACCAGATATGCAAACCACAAACAGTCATTTAATAAAGAAAAATATAAAAACCAAACAGAACTGAGCAAATATTATCTGGAAACTTAAAGACGCAAAAACAAGCTACAATATATCCTGGAAAATCATAAAAAGAGCATCACCATACAGCAATGTTTCAAAAAGGTGCAACCTATGTTTAACTGAAAAATGGTTAATACTATGCAAACCACACTTAGCAACTTTAAACACCAAAACAGAAATAGTAAACAACTGCAGGCATTAATGGAAATCGTTGTTAGTGAATACACCCAAAACAAATACCTGAAAGCCCCCAAAAACACGTGCAGCCAACCCGCACGTGCAAACAACCACAAACGGGAGCCCCACATGCTATATAACATCGGCGTGGGCAAACCAAAAACCATCCTGATGACAGCGCAACGCGCTCGAAACAAATTTGTAGATTCTATTTTTAAAAACCTATTTAACAAATGTTGCTCCCCAAGGGGTCGAGCACTATCAAAATCATTTTGGGTATTTTAACCACACTAACTCTCTCTCTCTCTCTCTCTCTCTTCTCTCTCTCTCTCTCTCTCTATATATATATATATATATATATATATATATATATAATATATATAAACCGTTGGCAAAATCTAGGAATAAAAATCATTGACAGTGACAGCCTCATGACTGTACCAGGCACCCCCAAGCCCATAATTATAGGGCCTACAAACAGATTCGCACATGCGTTACCCAGTTTGCTTTAACGTCAACATCTGAATGAGACAGAATATTATACGCTTTGCGTTGAATTCTTTGCTGTTCTGTTTGGAATAAGTCATGCCATAGATAGATAGATAGTGAAAGGTTTCTCATATTTATAATATATTCTCCCATTTTCTTCCTTTTTTTTTTCTTTTTTTTTTTTCTTCTTTCAAATTTTTGCCAAGTCATTACTACAATGACTGAAGAATTGTTTGCCTGCACTTGTTTTCTCCCACTACTTAATTGTTCAGCATAGATAGATAGATAGATAGATAGATAGATAGATAGATACATAGATACATAGATACATAGATACATAGATATCCTGTGTATGTTTTTTTTTGCTGTGTATTTTTGTTTTGTTCTTGTTGCTTTGATCTTGTGTTCGCTATTTTTGCGGCTGTGTGTATTGTCACTGCCGCTATTTTGGCTCCAGTATTGGGTTTCACTCTTCTTGCTGCTGTTTGTTTGTCCGTGTACAGTTTGTTCTCTCCCTTCCTTGAACACCAGTGCCATCAGCGTTATTGATC
>CM031601.1:7710047-7712547 GCA_018398815.1 Conus ventricosus
TAACCCACACGGGCTTTGGTGTCTTTTTCTAAAAGATTATAGCATTCCTTTACAGACAAAGGAATATGAACGTTTTCACAACGAATTCTTTGTACTGCACCTCCTCTAGCTACTCTGTCTGCCCACGCAGCTGTCAACACAGCGCAGGCCTCCAAGGGTGGTACAGGACTGCTCTAAAGGCAGGTGAAGACGGTGCTTCTCTGGGTCCTCCCCAGCACCTTCGGGTGTTTCTTTTTCTTAATAAATACCACAATGTGATGGAACCCAAGTAAATGTTACACTGGAACCCTTTTGAATTAGAAAATGTATGAGATGATTAATTTCAATTACTAGCTCACATCTGTCTCTAGACTTCATGGATTTCAGTGTAAATAAGACAGACTTAGAGTCAACACAAAAAAGTATTGGAAATATAACCATAGGAAGATTAACAATGTATCGCAGAGCCATGAGAATGGCTACCAGTTCTGCGGTGAAAACAGAATGACCTGCACCAATATGAAGCGATTTTTCTTTCTTTAGTCCAGGTATTACAAACCCAGCACACGCCACATTAGTGTCAATAAGAGAACCATCGGTGTAAACCTTCAAATGGTTAGAATAATTTGAATGAACACGAGATCGAAAAGAAAAAGCAAATAGGTGAGGGTTATCACTCTTTTTTAGATCGTCATTGGAAAGGTCAAAATCTGCTCTGTTCAGTTCCCATGGAGGAATTGGAGACGTAATCGAACGCTTACCTATATCTTTAGTTTTCATATCTAATCTACTGTGAATATCTGAAGTATAAATGGCTATTGTTGTCAAAGATTTTATGGCCCTTGCTCTTTTTGGAAATTGAAGATCTGATCTAAGTACATTTTCATTCACGTTGACATTTTCAACAGCACTGCTTCTTATAATGTACTTAGCTGAAGACAGTTCTCGATAATTGTTCAAAGGTAGAACACCAACCTCCCCATACGTAGCAATAGTCGGAGTGTGGACAGGAACTCCCAAAGCTAATTTGTATGCCTTAGAGTCAATACTTTGTAATTTCTTCATAAGATATTTAGGAGCAGAAAAATAAACTTCTTGACCGTAAGTCAGCTTTGATCTAACCAAAGATGTTGCAAGAAGAGTCAAACTTTTTGTTTCTTTACCCCAATTTTGTCTGCTTATAATTTTAAGCAAATTTAAGCTTTTTTGAGCTTTTGATAGACTGTTTTCAATGTGAAATTTCCATGATAATTTCGATGTAAAATAGACACCTAAGAATTTTGTGAGTGTGTGTGTGTGTGTGTGTGTGTGTGTGTGTGTGTGTGTGTGTGTGTGTGTGTGTGTGTGTGTGTGTGTGTGTGTGTATGGGGCTATTTTCTCTCGGTGGAAGCTGCAGACGAAGGTACCGATGCCATTCGATGACCATCTTCATACACCTGTGCATGTCGGGGTAGTGGTCTACATTCGTACGATTTTCAATTATACTGGTTAAATTCAAATTAGCGATATCTACCAGGGAATATAAAAAGGCCTATTTCTGGTAGAATTTTAAATTGTAGCACCTTGAGATACGAAAATGACTATTTCCGGTAAGATTTTCAATTGTACCGGTTAAAATCAAAATAAAGATTTCTACCGGGAGATATCAAAATAACGATTTTGACCGTGATGATTCTAAACTCTACTCTACATGCAGAGGACCAGATATTGATTGAGATATGTTCAAACCTTCCAGATATATTCTAATACTGATGGACCGGCTGAGATTGACCAGTGACCCCTGATATCAACGCGCAATGTTCGAGCGTGAGTTTTGACCAGCGTCATATTTTTGTTCACGACAAAATCAGACGTACGTTGTCACCAGTAATCTCTACAAGCTGACCTAATTCAGTGGAGGAAAGATTTAAGGCCAGGATTTGCAAAACGGTCACACATGTTTTGAGTCATTGCAACGGTATTCATTATCCCATTCATACTGAATCCAATCCCACTAAAATCATAGGCCTGTTCATGATTCGCTATAGCGAAACAAGATGCCCAGATGCTGTCATCAATCCAAGATCAATACACAATATGGCAGCCTAAGCCAGAGGAGCCCCACGGAACACAAAGGGGATATAACAGGACACGATGCTGGAAATAACAGACATAAATTTCTACAAGAGAAAGCATATGCACATGTGTATCTCTCTGCGAATGTGTGTGTGTGTGTGTGTGTGTGTTGTGTGTGTGTGTGTGTGTGTGTGTGTGTGTGTTGTGTGTGTGTGTTTGAAGTCAAGTCAAGTCAAAATTTCATTTTGAGATGGTGCATTGACTAAGCAGTATCTGCTTGTTTTCCCATCAAGCCATCTGCAAAACTAAACAAAATGAATAGTGTGAAAATAGAACAAATGATACGCAAACACATCCGGATAAAGACAATAAGGTGCAATATCTGCACCATGATCGAAGACAAGAAATTTGTTAACATTCACCGTTCTAGTACCATCACTGCCTCTTATGTATGTGACATACATTG
>CM031601.1:7722547-7725047 GCA_018398815.1 Conus ventricosus
TTCTTCATTTCAACCACTTTTTAGTCCGACTGCACTACATTTGTAGGGTTTAAAGTGTGGTGACCACAGGCGGAAACGGAAACAAACTTTAAATAAAGAAAAAGAACATCATATAATTTCGCCAGACAAAAGGGACAAACCCACTACAAGACAAAACACGACGCGTTTCGACCTCTTTGGTTTTCTTCACACAAGACAAACAACATTCAGGACAATGGAAACGAAGAACGGGCCGCCAACCTCCATTTTGCGCCTAATTTGAGAAGATAAGTGATTGCTCGTTCTCTGTTCTTCATTGTCCTGAATGTTGTTTATCTTTCCTGAAGGCGTCTAACGAGGTCGAAACGCGTGCATCGTGTTGTTGTTGTTGTTGTTTTTTGTCTTGTGATTTCTTTGTCCCTTTTGTCTGGCGGAATAATGTGATATCCTTTTCTCTTAAGTCCACGCTACAACGGTTGAAAGTGGTAGCATTTTGGATCAAACAGAAATATTAATGAGCAACAGAGATGGCAATGTTTGCTGACTGATGGTCACGGCAATTGTCATTGGAGACCATATGACGATAGTGGATACATCGGTTAAAACCAAAGCTTGAAAATAAAAACAATTTTTGGGTTACCGCGTTCCCTGAGGTGTAAATTTACCTAAAGCTTTTGAGAAAAAAACAAATGTGTGTGGTTACCCGTTCCCTGCGAGGGGTATATTTACCTAAAATTTGAGAAAAACACACAAATGTGGGGTTACCGCTGTTCCCTGCGAGGGGTACTTACCTAAAACTTTGGAAAATACACACAATGTGTGTTTTACCGCTGTTCCCTGCGAGGTGTAAATTTTCCTAAATTTTGAGAAAATACACACAATTTTGGGTTACCCTGTTCCCTCGAGGTGTAAATTTTTCCTAAAGCTTTTAAAAATACACCAAGGTTTTGGTTACCGGTTCCCCCGCGAGGGGTAAATTTTCCCAAAGCTTTAGAAAATACACACAATGGTGTGGTTTCCGCTGTTTTCCCCCGAGGTGTAAATTTACCTAAAGCTTTGAGAAAAAAACACACAAGTGGTGGTTCCGCTGTTTCCCCGCAGGGGAAATTTTCCTAAGCTTTTAAAAATACACACAATGTTTGGTTACCGCTGTTCCCTCGGGTGTAAATTTCCCCAAACTTTTAAAAAAACACACAATTGTTGGTTACCCGTTTTCCCCGCGGGTGTAAATTTCCTAAAGCTTGAAAAATACACACAATGGGTTTGGTTCCGCTGTTCCCTGGGGGTGTAAATTTACCAAAGCTTTGAGAAAATACCACAATTTTTGTTACCGCGTTTCCCGCGAGGGGTAAATTTACCAAAGCTTTGAGAAAAACACACAATGTGGTTTGGTACCGCTGTTCCCGGGGTGTAAATTTACCTAAACTTTTTGAGAAAATACACACAAAGTGTTGTTACCGCGTTCCCTGCAGGTTAAATTTACCTAAACTTTTAAAAATACCACAATGTGGGGTTTCCGCTGTCCCTGCGAGGGGTTAAATTTTCCAAAGCTTTTAGAAAATACCACAAGTGTGTGGTTACCCCCCTTTCCCTGCAGGTTAAAATTTACCTAAAGCTTTTAGAAAATACACACAATGTTGTGGTTACCCCCCCTGTTCCCTCGATTTAAAATTACCTAAAGCTTTGAAAAACACACAATGTTTGGTTACCCGTTCCCTGCGAGGGTAATTTACCTAAAGCTTTTTGAAAATAACACAATGTTGTGGTTTCCCCCCTGTTCCCTGCAGGGGTAAATTTACCTAAAACTTTTTAGAAAAAAACACCAATGTGTGTGGTTCCGTTTCCCTGCGATCGAGGTGTAAATTACTTAAAACTTTTAGAAAAAACACACAATGTGTTGGTTACCGCTGTTTTCCCCCGAGGGGTAAATTTACCAAAAACTTTTTAGAAAAAAACACAATGTGGGGTTACCGCTTTCCCGCGATGTAAATTTTCCTAAAGCTTGGAAAATACCACAATGTGTGGGTTACCGCTTTTTCCCCCCGAGGGGTAATTTACCTAAAACTTTTTTTAGAAAATCCCACAATGGGGGTTACCGTTTTCCCTGGGGGTGTAAATTTTTCCAAAGCTTTTGGGAAAATACACCAATGGTGTGGTTACCGCTGTTCCCTCGAGGGTAAATTTACCTAAAACTTTTTAAAATCCCCACAATTTTGTGGTTACCGCTGTCCCTGCAGTGTAATTTACCTAAAACTTGAAAAATACACCAAGGTGTGTTACCGCTTCCCTGCGAGGGGTAAAATTAAAACCCAAAGCTTTGGAAAATACACACAATGTGTGTGGGTTACCGCGTTTCCCCCGAGGGGTTTAAATTTACCTAACTTTTAGAAAATACACCAATGGTGTGGTTACCGCGTTCCCTGCGGGGGGAAATTTACCAAAGCTTTGAGAAAAATCCCCACAATTGGGGTGGTTTCCGCTGTTCCCCGAGGTGTAAATTTACCCAAACTTTGAGAAAATA
>CM031601.1:7730047-7745047 GCA_018398815.1 Conus ventricosus
GATTTAAATACTTCGTACGGATTTGCTGGTCTCTAATATTTTCATAACAGGCGCTCTTCTTCTTGTTCATCCACGCTTAATGCACAAGTAAGATTTCATTTTCATACTGTTTGTTACGACAAAAATGAACACATTTCTTTAAAACAATGTGTGTACAATGCCATGTTTCAATTCCTGCTCTGTGCGGTCACTCTGGGGACCTTGGAGCTATTTGTCTTACGTATCTTGTATGTTCACTGTATGTTTATTGCCACTCTGATGCATTGTTTAATCTTAAATGTTCAATATTCTTTTAAACATACAATGCAAACGCCATATTGTTGTTAACGATCTTGGGATATATGTGGCGTGGGTGCAGTGCAAGGTCATTTTGTTTCAGAGGATTGTTTATTGCTTATTTCAAGTGCTGTCCCTTTTCAACTGTCGCATGTGCTCTTAATATTTTGTTTTTGAAGTTTCAAAACGATGACTGAGGGCGGAAAATGAAGCAGAATTTGAAAGAGAGGGGTTAGTTACCGCCAAGGACACAGACAAACAAGAGTACAGGACTAGACACAATGCATTTCGATTGATTTTTCAATTTGGAAACGAACAGCAGAAGCTCAGCTAAGTGTTCTTTGTCACTGTCCTAAATATTGTGTGTTTTCACCTGAAGAAGACCCAAGAGGTCGAAATGCATTGTGTCTAGTCCTGTACTCGTTTGTCTGAGTCCTTGGCGGTAACTAACCCCTCTCTTTTCAAATTTTGTTTTAGAGATGATAAAGTGATTGTGACTTGACTATATCAGAAATACCAAGTTGAAAACTTGTCATGAACACTTTAACGGTTTGTCCATTTTCTTTGATGCATAGGAGAGAGAGAGAGAGAGAGAGAGAGAGAGAGAGAGAGAGAGAGAGAGAGAGAGAGAGAGAGAGAGAGAGAGAGAGAGAACACTGAACACTGAACATGTTTAATGTCATAAGCCATGCAGCCTTAGTGACATGGGGGGGGGGGGGGGGGGTACAGCACAAAGTAATCATATCGAAAACGAAAGTAACAAACAGAAAAAAAAAAACATCAATCAATTGAAAGCTTGAAATACAAGCAAAGCAGGCTAGTATCTCGACCATCCAGTTTAATATTATTGATAGAAATAAATATGTAAATACAATAACCAAAATATTTTACTACTTCCTGTAGTATTCATTATTCATTTAAACGTCATAAGTGCTAGTTGATGATAACCTCTGCTCGTATTTTCAATGCCTCTGCAATATGTCTGGCAAGTGATTTCACTGAACCATCATCATAATTCAGTTTTTAAAACTCCGAATGTGTCCTGATTTATGGCAACATTCTTTTGAAAAACTACACACTTATCACGTATAGCACTGTCATTTTACAACGAAACACACAATGCGACTCATCCTCCCTAAGAAGCCACACATGGACATGGTGACGCTGTAGATGACTCAGTATAGAACCATCTTTTATGGGCGTTTAGACCAAGAGTCCTTGTTCTAAGTCTGGAGAGAAAATTTTATGCCGTCTGTTTGTTATTACTGAAATGAGAAGAGAGAGAGAGAGAAGAGAGAGAGAGAGAGAGAGAGGGGAGAGAGAGAGAGAGAAGAGAGAGAGAGAGAGAGAGAGAGAGAGAGAATGCCACACAGTACAGATGAAAAGCAGAGAAGACAAAGTTTGCATTTCTCGCATACGTGATGGAGAGTAGTGTCGCTAGCTGATACGTTCAAAGAAAGAGAAGTCGAACCAAGACAGGTCTTGAATATAACTAGAAAATACGCCTTGGCTTAAGGCTGTGTCAGACCAATTGACATAGGCCAGAACACCAAGGCTACATCAAAATGTTGTTATGCTCTGCATAGTTATGTGGGGATTGTCTTCAGTCGTGACAAGCTCCTAGCATAACATTATCAGTCTCCCAAATCCCCGAAGTCGGAGTGTGGCTGCCCATGTGGCGGGTAATCAAAAACGGTCACACACGTAATGTTCTCATCCCCAGCTGATGCATTTGTGCCATAGTGTTCAAATGCTTCGGCTTTTCGGATGATCCCTGGAGTCTTTAGCCAGGGTACGACAACAACAACAACAAACACTAGAAAATAAGATGATCAGTCAGAAGTCCCATCATTGACGGCGTGGACGACGTTGACGCAAAGGCTTGTGAAACTGCTGACTCCTACTGTTGAGACAGACAGAGTTTGTACAAGGCGACTGCGTTTCAGGACTAGAGAAATATCTACAAAGACTGCTCCAATGGATACATCATAGTTGGTATTTAAATTCCACTATTTTGGGAGGGGACGGGGGTGGGGGTTGGGGGCTAATAAGTGGAGTGTGCTAGAGATGAGCGTCCTAGTTCAGCGTGTTCCATTAAGATGAACTAAATTACATGTGCAAAATGCTATTGGTTTATTTGTTCTGGATGCTGTCTGGAGGTTTTTGATAAAGTACATAAAATCGACATTTATTTGTACTTTGAACAATTGTTCGGATCGCCCGAACTAAAGTGCGTCATAACAGATCGAGCGAGCGAGCAAGCAAAAGAGACAGACAGACAGACAGAGACAAGAGACACGGAGACAGAAAGAGAGACACATATAAAGAGAGACAGACAGACAGACAGACAGAGACAGAACAGAAACACAGACAGACAGACAGACAGACAGACAGCGACATAGACACAGAAACAGAGACAGACAGACAGACAGACACACATACAAAAAACAGAAAGGCAGAAAGCGGCAGGAAGAGATTGAGAGGAGAAGGACAGGAGGATGGACGGGGGAGAGGGGGGGGGGGGGACGGGGGAGAATAACGGTGTGCGGAAGAAAGGGGGTAACGAAGGAGTGGGAACGCTCACCCAGAGAGGAAGCAAGGGGCCAGAAAACCGATCGATAGGGATGGAAGCTTATGACGATTGCAGACTTCCATTTCTGGCCTGTGGAAATTGGCCAGTCAGTCACACCACCACTCCGACACGCTCCGGAGGCGCCTGCACTGGCAGGGGGGGGGGGGGGGGGGGGGGGGGGGGGGGGAGGAGTGGGGGAAGGGGAGGTGGTGGATAATCTGGAGGAGGGGGGGGATGGAGGGGGGGGGGGGGAGACTAGAAATGGAAATCCGGGGTTGGGGTTGATTGTGGAGTGACGGAGGGGCGGGGTGACAGAGAGAGAGAGAGAAGGGAGGGGGGGGGCGAATGACGGACAGAAACACAGACACATATACAGACAAAGACAAAGACAAGAGAGAGAGAGAGAGAGAGAGAGAGAGAGAGAGAGAGAGAGAGAGAGAGAGAGAGAAAGATTAATGATTTATTGAGGTAAGCTTACAAAGCCCATTCTCAAGGGGAAGGTTTGGTGGATGGGGGTTGTACGTAACTATCAAGGAATAAACGCACGTAACACATGCTCTAATACACCATCGCGATGAGGAAACCAGATCACGGGAAGATATCAATTTGAATGTGACTGTCAGCATATCAACGCGTCTATGACTTCCGCCGTTGACAGCTTTGGTGTCGCCAGAAGCCATTTTCACGTCTTGTGTCGTAGTTAAGTGAAAGCTGTCCACCTTTCTGGTCATCTCCTGTAGATATGTCATTATGTCACTGGTTGTCACGTTGTCAGCATGAACATCCTGCGGTCGACTGACCTGCCAGATGTCTTCGGGATCATCTCTGCACTCTGAATCATTATCGTCCTCCCTTCCCATCTCGTCCTCTCCTTTGTTTTGTGTGGAGGTATTTGCTTTTCTATCATGTTCACAGAACATGTCACGGAATTCTTCACCACAGTCTTCATTACCACTTGGCTCGACCAACACACTATCCAACATGAAATCTTCATCGTGTCCGGGTGTCACAGCTTGTTCGTGACACTGTCCCATGTTGATCTCTTGGGTGTCAGTGCGCCGTGTGTCGTATGCAGGCTGTGGTGGGGATGCTGTCACACTGAAAAATGTCACCACAAGCAGTGTAGGTGTTGCCGGTTCTGTCAACACTGTACAATAGGCTAGGGGGCCCGTCGGCAAAAACAAAAAAAAAATCAGACGGAGAGAACCGTTCACGTGCCTCTTTCTGCTGATTATTTTCTGCGCCTGCCCCTGTTAACCTGTGACGGACATTCCGTCAATACACAGCACTGTGGCTTTGGGTTTGGGGTTGCAGGGGGCTGGTCGGTATTTGTAGTCAAGCGAAGGATCACAACTGTGTGTTTACCTCTGCCCTCAATGTTAAAAGACACAGTGTCATCTCCTGTGGCGCAGCATTGAGAGTCGCTTCCACAGTAGATGGGAAAACCTTCAAACCCGGGATCGTGGTCAGTCTACAGGCAATGCAGTTGAGATTTATCAGAGCACCTAAAACAACGTCTTGCTGGTTGCCAGTCAAGGAAAGCCACTCCACAGAGAGAGAGAGAGAGAGAGAGAGAGAAGAGATAAGAGAGAGAGAGAGAGAAGAGAGAGAGAGAGAGAGAGGGACAGACAGAAAGAGAGAGAGAGAGAGAGAGAGAGAGAGAGAGAGAGAGACAGAGAGAGACAGAGACAGAGAGAGACAGAGAGAAACAGCGACAGACAGACAGAGAGATAATACAGATTTCATGTGGTTACTCGTTCATCGGTAACTTGATAACGGTTTTGGCTTGGATTCGGGTAATTGTGTGTGCGTTTGAGAACGCCCTGCACACATTTCATTGTGGTGTGTGTGAGTGTGTGTGTGTGTGTGTGTGTGTGTGTGTGTGTGTGTGTTCAAATAGACCACACTGTGTTAACTATGGCGCAAACTATTATGAGGACTTCAAGACTTTCCCTGAATGCATTTTTATCCATCATTTTGAAGAGCACATCATGAAATGAGAGATTGTGTTCGCTCCTATATTTAAGCTGGTTTTGTACTCAGGCAAGGACATTTCTCATTCTCTTTCAGAGATGCCTTCTTTGTTTTATCGAACACTCTGTATTTTTGAGAATAATGATTTGTATGCTCGCGCGCGCGCGTGCGTGCGTGCGTGCGTGCGTGCGTGCGTGCGTGCGTGCGTGTGTGCGTGTGTGTGTGTGTGTGTGTGTGTGTGTGTGTGTGACAGACAGACAGAAAGACAGACAGATAGAGAGAGACAGAGAAAGACAGAGAGAGACAGAGAGAGAGCAAAGACAAAAAAGAGAACCCGAGCAGAACAAAAATAAGTTGAACAGAAAATAAACAATTACAACTACTGATAGCTTTTCTACTACTACTACTACTACTACTACTACTACTACTACTACTACTACTACTACTACTACTACTACTACTACTGCTGCTGGTGCTGGTGCTGCTGGTGCTGCTAGTACTAGAACCACACCACCACTGCTACTAATACTACGACTACTGCTGCTACAATGGAAAGACCAAAATGAAAAAGAGCAGACGGAAAAGGCAAGAGCAAGGTACGCAGGGTGAACAAGAAGTGACGCGAGAAGTCAACACAACTGCAATAAAGGAATTGACGAGACAACGACAACAACGACAACAACGAGGACGACAACGATGATGATGATGATAATGACGACGACGATGACGACAACGACAACAAGAACAAGAACAACAAGAACAAGGACAACAATCATGATAATGATAATAATAATCATGATGATGATGATGATGATGATGATGATGATGATAATGATGGTGACGACAATGACGATGACGATGAAGATGACAATAATAATAACATCCACAAAAAAAACCCGGAGGGGATTGCGTGCTCCGGAGAGGTACCCGGGGATGAGGTGGAGCGGACAAGGCACAGGTCCAGACGGCAGTCAGGCGATAGTTCCAGGGGCAGTTAAGTGGAACGAGCACGCCATGTGGGTCAGGACAAGACATGCATTCAGCTCCCACCGCTGGGCCTCTCCCTCCCTGCCCCTAACAGCCAGCAGCTCCAGGGCAGTTAGTTAGTGAGTTACACCACTCGCTGTTGCCCCCTTCTCCACGCAGTTTCCTCTGGCGATGTGACGACCGAATGATAATGAACAAGAAGATGAAGACATTATGCCACTGTGCGGTTTGGGGTGTTACCAAATTCTTCTTTTTCTTCTTCTTCTGCGTACGCAGGCTCATACTCCTGCGCACACACCCCTGTATAGAAAGGCAAGGATTCATGCCATCTACCCAATAAAGGGAGTGGAGATTTGTGTGTAAGACCGTTTTTCTATCCCGCCATTCAGGCAGCTATACTCCAACTTCGGGAAGGTGCATGTTATGTGTTAACGTTGTCATCCATACCAACGGCCAAACTGGCCTTCTCTTCCGAAAGTTGGTGATGGGATTTTGACGTGTGTGCAAGATGTTATGCGTGCGTTCCCACACAGAACCTCAGTTTATAGTCTCATTCGAAGGACTGTATGGGAAATGGAGTCAGAACCAATGTTAACTCCGAGGGAAAAAATCCCCCTGTACCGAAACGGCCCGGCGGAGATTCGAACCCGCAACCCCCAAAATTACGAGTCTGGCGCTCTACCACTGAGCTATTCCCGGCCCCCCTTCCAAATTCAATTCGCTTGACTTTTGACAGATTTTTTTAGATGCGAAAAGAATTCCCCACACACACAAAAAGGCTGTATCCTTGTAAGTGACTTACACGCTTATGTTTGAGCATGTTTAATTGAAAACCGTGATCAGAAAGAAAATGGCTTTTTTTTTTCCCCTTAGATCAAGAATTATTTTCAATACAAAAAGAATCACAGATCTTTTTTGAAAAAAGTAAAAAAAAAAAAAAAAAAAGAAATTTTACAGATACGTAAGTCCAGAAAAATATAAAAAAACTCATCAAAATTCTAAAAAATTGTAAAAGGCGTACAAAAATATCATAGCTTTTGGATGATTAACTGTCATGAAACCATCGTTTGTGATAATTCCCTCAACTACAATGGGTAAGCGTTTTTTTTTGTCGTTAAAAGATTACCTTTGAACCTGTCTTTTTTAATTAGAAAACAAAAAAACAAAAAAAAACGGCGCTCCGGATAGAAAAAATTGGTTACCTTTTTTCTACAAAAACATTGCAGCCATTCGAGAACAAAACCCCTCTTTAAAAAAGACCCGTTTTGGGGGCTTTTAACTTAAATTTAGTTCAATAAATCTGAGGACAGCAACAGCTTTTATCGAGGATACAATTGTATTTGTTGTTTTTTTTAATTTTGTGTAGTTTTTGTTTTTTCGGGTAACACTCTACCATCTCTCTCTCTTTCTTTCTCTCTCTCCCCTCTCTTTTTCTCTCTCTCTTTTCTTCTCTTTTCTTCTCTCTCTCTCTCTCTTCTCTCTCTCTCTCTATTATCTTTTGTCTCTCTTGTTTCCTCTCTCCCTTTCTTTCTCTATCTTTCTCTCCCTTTTCTCTCTCTCTCTCCTCTCTTCTTTTTCTCTTTCTTTTTCCCCTCTCTCTCAAGAGACCCCTCTCTGTTATCTCTTCTGTCTGTCGTTTCCTGTCTCTTTCCTGTTCTCGTCGTCTGTCTTTTTCTCTCTCCTCTCTTTCCCCCTCTCTCTCTCCTTCTTCTTCTCTCTCTCTCTCTATCTTTTCTCTCTCTCTTCTTTCTCTCTTGGTCAGAACGGACATTTAATTTTTTACAGTTCAAAACTTCATTAATTGCTCTCCAGGAGGGGGCCCCTTGTTTAAAATTAAAAAATAGATTTCAATCGACGGAAAGCACTTTACGTCATAAAAATGATGCATTTACGTGAGTAATTGCTAAACAGTTTCAACAAATGATGCGGGGAAAATGCCAGATTTTACAACACCGTGTCTATCTAGAAACAGATGAAAAACACTTCTGAAATGCAAAAAAAAAAAATTTATTTGATTTTGCAAAAATCTTTTTACTTGTATATAAGCCCAAAAGAAACACTTTCAAATTCCGAAAACGTTCTATTAACAATTTTGGAAAATCTTTACTTGATAGTTTCTGTTTCATATGTTTGTCTTCAACCCTGGTCTTTTGGGTGGTAGGTAAAAAAAAAAATCTGTGTCCCCTGTCTGTAAATCGTGTCCTCTTCGAGAACCACCGATATTTTTTTTCTTTTGGGTTTATTACAAAAGTGTGACTTGTAAAATGTTTTATAGTTATTTTATGAAATCAGTCTATTTTTTAAATGGTTGGAGCAAAAGCTTGGTGACACGTACGATTTGACGAGGGGAAAAACGAATGATTGGAACTTGAGGATGCCGAAATGTTTAAAGAAGAATTACTAATGATAAATTCCATACATGTCAGGGTAAGTTGATCAAATGTTAAAATAATGACTTTAACGCTTGTTTGGGGAATGGGGGTTTTCAATGATCGGCAGCTTGTGTGTCGAGGATAGTTGGAAAAAATCATGGGAAAACGTAATGACTGAAGTGTGTGCTACAAAAAGAAACAGAATGAAATTGTAATAAAACAGTTCCAAAGATGCAAAAGAAAAAACGAAAAGCAGGGAAGAAAATGTGTCTCTGTTACTGCAAGATGATTAAAACAGCGGCAGCCGGAAGCAAACACGCTTCACTACTGATGACTTTTCTAAATGATAATCATTTTGTTTAACAAGATATTGAAACTGGAACTACCAGAGTAGAGTGGGGGCCCAATATATAATTGTCTCAGTACTTAAAAAGATGCTAACAATCCAGACCATGATCGTAGAATAGCATGTACAAGTATATTACTAAAATGTATACCAACACTCTAAATAAACGATTAACAAAATTGACAGAAAGAGAGCGAAAGATTATCGAAGAACACTCTGGTTTCACATCACGTTCTGTACTGCAGACCATATTTTTACATCGTATATAACAGTGACAATGCTCATTGTGCAACACAAAACATTATGCTGTCTTTGTCTTTGTGTATTTTACGAAGGCATTTGACTGAGGGATCGAGGCGCTTTATGGAATGTTTCATGTAGAAGCGGTATTAATGGCAAGCTGTATGACGCTCTGCAAAGTGTATACTACTTAGTATAATGGCAAGCTGTATGACGCTGTGCGAAGTGTATACTACTTAGTATAATGGCAAGCTGTATGACGCTGTGCGAAGTGTTATACTACTTAGTATAATGGCAAGCTGTATGACGCTCTGCGAAGTGTATACTACTTAGTATAATGGCAAGCTGTATGACGCTCTGCGAAGTGTATACTACTTAGCATAATGGCAAGCTGTATGACACTCTGCGAAGTGTATACTACTTAGTATAATGGCAAGCTGTATGACGCTCTGCGAAGTGTATACAACTTAGTATAATGGCAAGCTGTATGACGCTCTGCGAAGTGTATACTACTTAGTATCTGCATGTGTTCGAGATGAGTACATATACATTTTCATTGCTCACGTGACATATAACAAGGATGGCTTTTGAGCCCGCCTTTGTTCTCCCTTTCACAAATGAATCAGAAATTAAACAATCAAAAAAAGGCAAACTCGGTTCTCAAATTATACTAGGTCCTGTTAATGTGGGGCCGGAATAACTCAGTTGGTAGAGCGCCGGACTCGTAATCTTGGTGATCCTGGGGTTGCGGGTTCGAATCTCCGCCGGGCCGTTTCGGTACAGGGGATTTTTTCCCTCGGAGTTAATTTTGGTTCTGACTCCATTTCCCATGCAGTCCTTCGAATGAGAAATAAACCGAGGTTCCGTGTATGAACACATGCATATCGTCTTGCACACACGTAAAATCCCATCACCAACTTTCGGAAGAGAAGGCCAGTTTGGCCGTTGGTATGAATGAGACGTTACACATAGCATGCATCCTGCGTGAGAAATGGAAAGAATGAAGGAAGTAAGGAAAATGAGTGACCGATATTGAATGATAAGGACTGGATGACGCGGAAACGACTGCATGAAGCGCCAGGCGCCAGCTCTGACGCTATCCAGGTAGGCAGCCCGTTGTGTAAACGTGTGTGGATTGTAAGACGCTTAGAGCTTATAATAATAATAATAATGTGCGGACTTCTATAGCGCGGTTTCGCGGTCTACGACCGCGCTCACCGCGCTTTGCATGAAGACATAAAAAGGTACAACATACACGAAATATATAAGCTTATGTCACCATTAACAATAACGTAAAAGCATTTAAATGAACAAGCAAATTAGAACAATAAAATTCACACATATAAGATTTATAGCTCATTTGTAAAACGATATGTCAACAAGGACAACCCGTTCAACACACACACACACACACACACACACACACACACACACACACACAACACACACACACACACACACACACACACACACACACGCACGCACGCACGCACGCACGCACGCACGCACGCACGCACGCACACACGCACACACACACACACACACAGCAATATGGACAAGATATAAAATGACTGATTACCTAATGTTTTGTTTTAAAACAAGGACATTAATAAAGATGGGTGTTATTTTGAATCATAATGCAGTTTAAATAAATATGTTTTAATGCCTTTTTAAAGATGATTTTGGCTGAACATAGCGGATAGATTTGGGCAGTGAATTCCATTGTCTTGGGGCAGCAAATGAAAAAGAACGTTCACCAAAAGTCTTAGTGCGAGTCCTCGGAATGCACAAAGTCAGATGATCTGTAGATGAACAGAGTGGTCGGGATGGTGAGTAAATGCATAGCAGATCGGAAAAATAAGCTGGAGAAGACTTTGAGAAGAAATCGTGGCAAAGGAGGGATAGCTTATACTGAATGCGTGCTTCAATTGGCAACCAGTGTAGGGTTTGTAACAAAGGTGTAACATGACCTCTTTTTTTAGCCTTAAATACTAGTCTTGCAGCTGAATTTTGCACCTTTTGTAGCTTATCTATTGATCTTTTAGGGCATCCCGCTAAAAGGGCGTTGCAATAATCAAGTCTAGAGAGGACAAAGGCACAGACTAATGTTTTTTGTTGCTGTTTATTGTGAGGTAGTGACGAATAGAACTAATCTGGCGTAGAGCTGCATAAGCTGATTTGCAAATGTGCGATGTGTGCTGTCAAGTGATAAGTCATCAGATATAATAAATCCTAGGTTGCGTGCAGAAGGGGGAGAGCGCAATATCAAAGTTTCCTATATGAATACTGGATGGTTTAGGACAGTGTAAGAAGAATTTCTTCGAGTGAATGAGAAGTGCCTCAGTTTTATCATCATTAAACTTCAATTTATGTTCAGTCATCCAAGATTTTACCTGACTAATACAATTTTGCATATTCTGTTATATTTTTATCTATTTCCACTGGCTAACAAGAGCTGTAAAATTGGGTGTCATCTGCATATGACAAGTTAGAGATGGACTGTCGTTCGATAAGAGCATGGAGAGGTTTTGTATACATAATAAATAGGACAGGACCCAGTACTGAGCCCTGGGGAACGCCAAAAGATAATGGTTCTGCCTTAGATAAGGAGTTATTTATGATGACAGACTGTGTGCGGTTTGTTAAGTAGCTCTGAAACCAAGACAAGGCTGTTCCAGAAATGCCATAATGACAATGGAGAGTGTGAACAAGGAGAGAGTGATCAATAGTGTCAAACGCTGCACTTAAGTCAAGCAAAGTCAACAAAGATACATCGCCACAATCCAGGGCAGACAGAATATCATTGGTGATCTTGATCAGTGCCGTCTCAGTACTGTGCGAGGGTCGGTAAGCAGACTGGTTAGGGCTGAGCAAAGAGCGTGTGTTTAAATAGTCAAAGAGGTGATCAAGAACAACTTTCTCAATAACTTTTTACAAGAATGACAGGTTTGATACTGGACGATAGTTCTTAAAATATTTTGATCTAGGCATGACTTTTTCAATAGGGGTTTGACAACAGCGGCCTTAAGTAATGATGGGAAACAGCCTGACAATAGACTTTCATTTACAATGTGGGTAAGGGTTGGGAGTAATATATCAAGACATCCAACCAGCAAAGGAGTTGGGATAGGTCAAGAGAGCAACTGGTAGGTTTTGCCTTTAAAATGATTTTTCTGAGAATCACTCTGTGATACAGAATTAAACATGTCAAAGTTAGAAACCACCACAGAATCAGAATTACAGGAGCCTATGGAGAAGGAGTCGCTTAGATGATCAAGTTCGGAACGAATATCAGAGATCTTTGATGTAAAATAATCACTAAAAACTTTTGGAAGCTGACTGAGGGGGGACGAAGTGGGAAGGGGCGAAGACTTAACGTTGCCAGCAGTTTACCACACACTTTAAATAACTGTTTGACAGACTTACTGTCTATGACCTGAGCACTTTGATAGATAGTTTTTGCTTTTTCAACAATTCTCTAGCGAGAATAGGCGCTATATAAGTATTCCTTACAATATAATACAAATTTGAATGCTCTTTGCAGATGATGTCACGCTCCCCTCAAGATGGTGCCGACACATGGCGACATGGTTTTGCATTCTACATGTTTCTGACTTCTTCTTCGTCTATACCTATCGTCAGGAGAGGCAGTCCTGAAGACCTATTTCACGTATGTGAACCTATTAGCAGTGACCTGAAACCAGAGTTTACAATTACAACACATGTGCTGTTTTCTGAAACAACAGCCCAGCTTTCAGACAGCGGAACCACTCTCACCACCGGCTTCAATAAGAGCCACGACACGAGGCAGACAGAGACCACGACACGAGGCAGACAGAGACCACGACACGAGGCAGACAGAGACCACGACACGAGGCAGACAGAGACCACGACACGGGGCAGACAGAGACCACGACACGAGGCAGACAGACCGGCACTCAGGTCCATTTCCGACAATACTG
Organism: Conus ventricosus; assembly: GCA_018398815.1. Classification (NCBI taxonomy): domain Eukaryota; kingdom Metazoa; phylum Mollusca; class Gastropoda; order Neogastropoda; family Conidae; genus Conus; species Conus ventricosus. The sequence goes on from CM031601.1 coordinate 7,742,777, forward strand.
CGACCTTCTCTCTCTCTCTCTCTCTCTCTCTCTCTCTCTCTCTCTCTCTCTCTCTCTCTCTCTCTCTCTCTCTCCGTCTAACTCTCTCGCTCTCTCTCTCCCTCTCCCTCTCTCTCTCTCTAATTCTCTAACTCTCTCTCTCTCTCTCACTCTCTCTGTCTAACTCTCTCTCTCTCTAACTCTCTCTCTCTCTCTCACACTCTCTCCCTCCCTCCCTCCCTCCCTCCCTCCCTCTCTCTCTCTCTCCCCTCTCTCTCTCTCTCTCTCCCTCTCTCTCTCTCTCTCTCTCTCTCTCTGCCAGCCATCATCCTCTCAAACGCTAGGGCTCTGAGGAAACAATGCTGACTAATCACAGATTTTACAACAGTCACACAGAGATTACAAGCAGTGTTCGCTGTCTAGTTCCACCCAAAACTCGTCTGTACGCAGCAAATGCCAGACTGTGCCTTTGAGCCAAGAGATTTAAAGCTTACCGTACAAACCGTGACTTTTAGGTGCCGGGTTAATGCTAAAAAAAAGCGGTTGACGTGTGTGTCCCTTTTAATGAAGCTTGGTGTAGAGACACTGACAATATTACAAGGTTTTGCTCCTCCGCCCTCCCCACCCCACACCCCCGCTTTTGATTTCATTATTGTATGGTGGATACAAACTAGCGTAATTGCCCAGTAAATTTCCCCCTTCTTTGCCTGTCTGTCATGCATTCACCAACAAGCACATACGTTAAATGAAAGTAATCAACTCGCTGAACAGGTCAATGATGAAACACACACACACACACACACACACACACACACACACACACACGCGCGCACACACGCACGCACGCACGCACGCACGCACGCGCGCGCGCGCGCGCGAACACACACACACACACACACACACACACACACACACACACACACACACACACACATACAAACACACACACACACACACACATACAAACACCCACACACACACACACACTCTCTCTCTCTCTCTCTCTCTCTCTCTCTCCTCTTCTCTCTCTCTCACACACACACACACACACACACACACACACACACACACACACACACACACACACACACACACAAACACACACACACACACAAACACACTCTCTCTCTCTCTCTCTCTCTCTCTCTCTCTCTCTCTCTGTCTCTCTGTCACACTCACTCACACACACACACACACACACACACACACACACACACACACACACACACACACACACACACACACACACACACACACACACACATACTGACAGTCTTGTGAACACGCTTCGTGACTTCAATTACACCAGCCTAAAATCCACTCTGCCTAAACCTGGCCAGCTTGTCCTACCCGTGAACCAAAGCTGGTCGGTCGATCACTGCTTCGGCAACATTTCAGGCGACTTTCGCTGTACTAGCCGTGGGCCGCTCGGCTGTAATGCTCATGCCATGATGTGACTTGTGCCGACCTACAGACAGCGACAGCCAGCCGTGAGACCGGTGGACAGAAGAGATCAATGTACGGGATGACGGGTCGGTGGCCACTGTCCAGAACTGTTGAGGTAAGGTAAAGTAAGGTAAAGTAATGCTGCTTATAGTAAAGATGAAACAGTCTTTTGCCGTTTGCATACAGGCAACTCGTTTTATACCCGTCCTTATCGTTTAAAAGGTGAAGAAGCTCCGTGGTGCATTTCATGTTATGTGCCCCTCACAGTGAAACATATCCTTTTTTTAGAGTGTTGGGACTTGCACGATGTGAGACATAAACACTTTACAGAAGACTCCATGAAGACTTTGTCCCGCCTGACGTGATCTTTGGGTTTCTGAAAGAGATTAACATTTTTTATCTGATCTAAGATTTTACGGACGAAATATTTTTAACGAAGTTTCTGGTTTCTGGTGCGTTTTTAGAAGGTGTATTATAAAGCGATGTGTGAATTTACTATTGTTATTTTTTTGATGACTTTTAAGTTGACTTCAACGTGGTGACAGCCCTGATGTGGCCCTTTGCGGTCGGCTGGGCTATATGCAGCATTGCCTTACCTTACCTTACCTTGCTTATAGCCCAGATGACCTCAAAACGCCATATCAGGGCGGTCATCGCGTTGAAGTCAACTTACAAATCATTATTTACATAAATATAAAAAAAAGTACAACTCATTCACACAACTCTTTAAAACACACCTTCTTAAAAAAAACGGAAATTTTGTTAAACATCTTTCCTCCGTAAAATCTTAGATCAGATGAAAATTTCTAATCTCTTTCAGAAATTCAAAGATCACATCTGATGGGA
>CM031601.1:7755047-7760047 GCA_018398815.1 Conus ventricosus
TGAACAACAGCAAGCTGTGAGCTATGTGTTTTAAATAGACACCACTCATTGGAACAACAGCAAACTGTGAGTATGTGTGACAATAGACACCACCAGTCAACAACAGCAAGCTGTGAGCTATGTGTGTCAATAGACACCACTCATTGGAACAACAGCAAGCTGTGAGCTATGTGTGTCAATAGACACCACTCAGTGAACAAAAAGCACGCTGTGAGCTATGTGTGCAATAGACACCACTCATTGGAACAACGCAAGCTGTGAGCTTGTTGACAATAGCCCACACTCAGTAGAACAACACCAAGCTGTGAGCTATGTGTGGTCAATAGCACCACTCATTGGAACAACAGCAAGCTGTGAGCTATGTGTGACAATAGACACCACTCAGTGGAACAACAGCAAGCTGTGAGCTTGTGTGTCAATAGACACCACTCAGTGAAAAACAGCAAGCTTTGGCTTATGTGTGTCTATAGACACCACTCAGTGAACAACAGCAAGCTGTGAGCATGTGTGTCTATAGACACCACTCAATGAAAAAACAGCAAGCTGTGAGCTATGTGTGTCTATAGACACCCCCTCAGTGGAAACAACAGCAAGCTGTGAGCTATGTGTGTCTATAGGCACCCTCAGTGAACATCAGCAAGCTGTGAGCTATGTGTGTCAATAGACACCCACTCATTGAACAACAGCAAGCTGTGAGCTATGTGTGACAATAGACACCATCAGTGGAACAACAGCAAGCTGTGAGCTATGTGTGTCAATAGACACCACTCTTTGGAACATCAGCAAGCTGTGAGCTATGTGTGACAATAGACACCACTCAGTGGAACAACAGCAAGCTGTGAGCTATGTGTGTCAATAGACACACTCATTGGAACAACAGCAGCTGTGAGCTATGTGTGTCAATAGACAACCCACTCATTGGAACAACAGCAAGGGCTGTGAGCAAAGTGTGACAACAGACACCACTCAGTGGAACAAAAAGCAAGCTGTGAGCTATGTGTGTCTATAGACACCACTCAGTGAACAGCAGCAAGCTGTGAGCTATGTGTGTCTATAGACACCACTCAGTGAACAACAGCAAGCTGTGAGCTATGTGTGTCAATAGACACCACTCTTTGGGAAACAACAGCAAGCTGTGAGCTTTTGTGTGTCATGGACACCACTCAGTGAAAAACAGCAAGTTTGTGAGCTATGTGGACAATAGACACCATCTTGGAACAACAGCAAGCTGGAGTTATGTGTGACAATATACACCACTCTTGGTAAACAGCAAGTTGTGAGCTTGTGTGTCTATAGGACCCCACTCAGGGGGAACAACAGCAAGCTGTGAGCAAATTGTGTGAAAATTTGACACCACTCAGTGGAACAACAGAAAGCTGTGAGCTATGTGTGTCAATAGACACCACTAAATTGGAACAACAGCAAGCTGTGAGCTATGTGTGACAATAGACACCACTCAGTGAACAACAGCAAGCTGTGAGCTATGTGTGTCAATAGACACCACTCAGTGGAACAACAGCAAGCTGTGAGCTATGTGTGACAATAGACACCACTCAGTGAACAACAGCAAGCTGTGAGCTATGTGTGTCTATAGACACCACTCAGTGAACAACAGCAAGCTGTGAGCTATATGTGTCTATAGACACCACTCAGTGGAACAACTGCAAGCTGTGAGCTATGTGTGTCTATAGGCACCCCCCAGTGAACAACAGCAAGCTGTGGCTGTGTGTGTCCAAAGCAGACCTCAATGACACTACAACGGGGTCCGAGGTATCCCTATCAGAAACAAAGCTCGTAAAAAAAGGCTCTGCATATATTTTTTTCCTTTTTCCTGCGTACGCAGATGAACCCCTGCGGACACTGCATGTATAGACAGGCAAGCATTAATATCATCTGCCTAACACAAGGAGTGAAGTTTTTTTGTGGTGTGGACAGGTTTTTTGTTTTGTTGTTGTTGTTGTTGTTTTTAATCCCGCCTTTAAGGCAGCCATATCGGGGCGTGCTGCTATGTGTTAAAGTGTCATCAATACCAAACTGACCTCTTCCCAAAGTTGGGGGATGGGATTCCACGTGTGTGCAAGATGTTATGCATGCGTTCACACACGGAACCACGGTTATAGTCTCATTCGAAGTACTGTACGGGAAATGGAGTCAGAACCAATGTTAACTCCGAGGGAAAAATACCCCTGAAACCCAAACGGCCCGGCGGAGATTCGAACCCGCAACCCAGGATCACCAGGGGTACGAGTCCGACGCTACCACTGGCTCTTCCGGTCCCTACATATGTTTTGAAACAGACAGAGATAGGTGGAAATACAACAGGTTCTGAGCTAAGTGTTTCAACAGACAGAGATAAAGATAGGTGGAACAACAACAATCTCTGAAACTATGTCTATTAATGGACAGACGTTAGCCGAAAACCAGGGTCTGAACTACAGTATATTAATAGATTGAGCTCAGAAAAACAACAGGCTTTGACCTGTGAGTATCAATAGACAGAGCTTAAAAGAACGCCCAAATTGAGCTATGTTTTAATATACAGAGCACAGAAACAAAACGAGCTCTGCGGTATGTGTATACATAGAATTCAAAAGAACAACAAGCACTGGGCTTATGTGTGTCAATAGGGCAGAGTCAATGAAACAAAAAAGCTCTGAGCTATGTGTATCAATAGTCAGAGTTCAATGAAAAACAGGCTCTGCGCTTGGTTTATCAATAGTCAGACTTCAATGAAACAAACAGGCTCTTTCGCTGGTTTATCAATAGTCAGACTTCAATGAAACAACAGGCTCTGCGCTTGGTTTATCAATAGTCAGACTTCAATGAAACAACAGGGTCTGCGCTTGATTTATCGTACACAGAGTTCCAATGAAAAACAGGCTCTGCGCTTGGTTTATCAATAGTCAGACTTCAATGAAACAACAGGCTCTGCGCCTTGGTTTATCAATAGTCAGAGTTCAATGGGGACAACAGGCTCTGCGCTTGGTTTATCAGTACACAGAGTTCAATGAAACAACAGGCTCTGCGGCTTGGTTTATCAATAGTCAGAGTTCAATGAAACAACGGCTCTGCGCTTGGTTTTTCAATACACAGAGTCCAATTAAACAACAGGCTTGCGCTTGGTTTTCAATCACAGAGTCCAATGAAAAAAAAACAGGCTCTGCGCTTGGTTTATCAATACACAGAGTCCAATGAAACAAAAAGGCTCTGCGCTTGGTTATCAACAGACTGAGTCCAATGAACAACAGGCTCTGCGCTTGGTTTATCAATACACAGAGTCCCCAAAGAAACAACAGGCTCTGCGCCCTTTGGGTTTATCAATAGACAGAGTCCAATGAAACAACAGGCTCTGCGCTTGGTTCATCAATAGACAGAGTTCAGCGGAACAACAAAAAGCTCTGAGCTATGTGTATCAATAGACAGAGCTGAGCAGAAACACACCAAAAAACTCTGAACTATGTGTTAAAAATAATAATAATGGGGATTTATATAGCGCCTTTTCCCCGGCACAAGGCGCTTTACAAAGGCAAAAGAAAAAAATACAAATTGCTAAATGTAAAAAAAATGCATTGAAAAAACGACTCAGAAAATGAAAACAAAGGCTCTCTCCATTCTCTCCCACGCGCACACACACTCTCACGCATAGACACACAATACACGACAGTCGCAACAATCACAAACTATTTAGCGATCCACAAAGACAAACAAGAGTCAATCAACTATCAGGTAATAACTGTCTTCTTAATATTGTTTGAAAAGGTGGGTTTTCAGAGAGGTTTTGAAGGAAGAAAAGGTTTGAGAATGTCTTAAGTCATAGGGGAGTTTATTCCAGAGTTTGGGAGCTGCGTATGAAAAAGCTCGTTCACCATGCTGTTTACGATGGGGACGGTAACTGGGAAAGCGGAAGGTCCTGGTGTCGGTGGAGGAGCGGAGCGTTCGTGATGGGACATATACTTGAAGGAGATCGGAAAGATAGGCAGGGGCATCGCCAGTGAAAAATCTTGAAGCAGAGACAACAACATTTGTATTTAATTCGTTCTTCAACGGGAGCCAGTGCAACTTTTTCAGGAGAGGGCTGCAGGGTTGGGTCCTAGGAGATTTGCAAATGAGACGGGCTGCAGAGTTCTGTACACATTGGAGGGGTTGGATGACAGTTGAGGGACAGCCAAGGAGAACACAGTTGCAGTAATCTAGCCTTGAGAGGATGTAGGATGAAACGAGAGCTCAGTGGAACAACAAACTCTAAGCTTTTTGTATCAATAGAGTCCAGTGGAACAACAACAAGCTCTGAGCTATATATATTATATATATATATATATATATATATATATATATATATATATATATATATATACATATATATATGTATGTATGTATGCATGTAGTAGTAGAAAGAAACTCGTGGAGAGCGTGGCAGCAGAGAGTCCTCAGAAGAGAAGCCCCCTTCAAGCAAGTGTTTCGGCCCTTATCTCCTGACACTCTAGGGGGGTTGGGCCACACCCGGTTCATGACTCCGGATGTCCCTCTGCTGCCCCTTTTTTCCATCTTGGGACGAGCCATGGCTGGGATTCGAACCATGACCCTCTGGACATGCTCATTTTCCACTTAATGACTCACACTCTAACCACTGAGCCACAGGGACACCTGATATTTGTAGGAAATTTAAGCCTTATGAAGTTCACTTTTGTTCCTGCTTGACCAGATCGAGCTTGAACACCTCTCTGCTGCTTCTGCCATTGCTTTTAGGGCTCTGGTTTTTTCCCTCCCTGCAACTGAGAGCTGTTTCATGAGGCTGTATGCAGACGTTCCTACAAATCCCCTAGCTCCAATTTCTGCAGTGAGGACTTTGACCTGATAGCCTTCTCTCCTCAGGCTGTTTGCCAGATCAGCATACTTTTCAGTCTTGTAGATTTGAGCTGCCTCCATTCTGTTCTCATATGGCACCGTGAGCTCGATCATGATCAGCTGCTTGGTTGACTTAGAGTGGACTACTATGTCTT
>CM031601.1:7765047-7767850 GCA_018398815.1 Conus ventricosus
CATCGACACAGAGAAAAAACGGGGGAGGGGAGCGGGGGGGGGGGGGGGGGGGGGGGGGGCGAGGGGGGGGGGGAGGGGAAAAAGAGGCGGGGGGGGGGGGGGGAGGCGAGATTCCGAAGTGGAAGCAAACTGAGAAGGAAACATACAGTAGTAACACCGAGATACGGGGACACAAAATCCCAAAAACACTGAGACAGGGATACATCGAGACAGTGACAAATAACGACTGAAAAAAAAAAAAAAAACAAAGAAGGGGGGGGGGGGGAGGGAGGGGGGAGGGGTTGAGGATGGGATACATAAACATTTGAAGAACCGTAAACGGGGATGTCTAGAAACTGAGAAATACAGAGAGTGGGGGTTTTATTATAGAGGCAGAGCCACACAGAGGCAGGGATTTCATTGAGGGCGATAACCATACAGCGGAGACGTATAGAGACTGAGACACATAGGGAAGTGTACACATAGAGACTGAAACACATAGGGAAGTGTTTCACATAGAGACTGAGACACATAGGGAAGTGTACACATAGAGACTGCGACACATAGGGAAATGTACACATAGAGACTGAAAAAAATAGGGAAGTGTACACATAGAGACTGAAACACATAGGGAAGTGTACACATAGAGACTGCGACACATAGGGAAGTGTACACATAAGACTGAAACACATAGGGAAGTGTACACATAGAGACTGAAACACAAAGAGATGGGGGGCATCTTGAGACTGTGACACATAGAGACTATGAAATATAAAGACAGAGACACATACAAAGACACATAGAACGGAAATACGCAAAGGATACGAGGGACAGAGACACATACAAAGACACATAGGAACGGAAATACGCAAAGGATACAGAGGACAGAGACACATACAAAGACACATAGGAACGGAAATACGCAAAGGATACAGAGGGACAGAGACACATACAAAGACACATAGGAACGGAAATACGCAAAGGATACAGAGGGACAGGGACACATACAAAGACACATAGAACGGAAATACGCAAAGGATACAGAGGACAGAGACACATACAAAGACACATAGGAACGGAAATACGCAAAGGATACAGAGGGACAGAGACACATACAAAGACACATAGGAACGGAAATACGCAAAGGATACAGAGGGCAGAGACACATACAAAGACACATAGGAACGGAAATACGCAAAGGATACAGAGGGACAGAGACACATACAAAGACACATAGGAACGGAAATACGCAAAGGATACAGAGGACAGGGACACATACAAAGACCATAGGAACGAAATACGCAAAGGATACAGAGGGACAGGGACACATACAAAGACACATAGGAACGGAAATACGCAAAGGATACAGAGGGACAGAGACACATACAAAGACACATAGGAACGGAAATACGCAAAGGATACAGAGGACAGGGACACATAGAGACAAGGATTTATAGAGTCAGGGACACATAGACATGGATAGATAGAGTCAGACACACATAGAGACATGGCTATATAGAATCAGGGACCCATAGACATGGATATATAGAGTCAGGCACACATAGAGACATGGATATATAGAGTCAGGGACCCATAGACATGGACATATATAGAGTCAGGGACACATAGAGACACGGATATATAGAGTGAGTCAGGGAAACATAGAGACATGGATATATAGAGTGAGTCAGGGAAAACAGGACATGGATATATAGAATCAGGGACATATAGAGACATGGATATATAGAGTGAGTCAGGAAACATAGACATGGATATATAGAGTCAGGGACACATAGAGACATGGATATATAGAGTGAGTCAGGGAAACATAGAGACATGGATATATAGAGTCAGGAAACATAGAGACATGGATATATAGAGTCAGGCACACATAGAGACATGGATATATAGAGTCAGGGACACATAGAGACATGGATATATAGAGTCAGGGACACATAGAGACATGGATATATAGAGTCAGGGACACATAGAGACATGGATATATAGAGTCAGGACACATAGAGACATGGATATATAGAGTCAGGGACACATAGAGACATGGATATATAGAGTCAGGGACACAAAGAGACATGGATATATAGAGTCAGGGACACATAGAGACATGGTATAATAGAGTCAGGGACACATAGAGACATGGATATATAGAGTCAGGGACAGATAGAGACATGGATATATAGAGTCAGAGACACATAGAGGCATGGCTATATAGAGTCAGGGAAACATAGACATGGATATATAGAGTCAGGGACACATATGAGACATGGATATATAGAGTCAGGACACATAGAGACATGGCTATATAGAGTCAGGGACACATACAGACATGGATATAAAAAAGTCAGGGACACATAGAGACATGGATATATAAGAGTGAGTCAGCACACAAGAACATGGATATATAAGTCAGGAAACATAGAGACAGGATATATAGAGTCAGGGACACATAGAGACATGGATATATAGAGTCAGGGAAACATAGACATGCATATAGAAGTCAGGACACATAGACTGATATATAGAGCGAGTCAGCACACATAGAGACATGGATATATAAGTCGGGACACATGAGACATGGATATATAGAGTCAGGGACACATAGAGACATGGATATATAGAGTCAGGGACACATAGAGACATGGATATATAGAGTGAGTCAGGGAAACATAGACATGGATATATAGAGTCAGGGACACATAAGACATGATATATAGATAGTCGGGAACATAGACAGATATAAGAGTCAGGACACATAGAGACTGGATTAGATCAGACCATATAGACATGATATATAGAGTCAGGGACA
>CM031601.1:7773850-7783850 GCA_018398815.1 Conus ventricosus
TAATGGTAACAGATGTAGAGAACACACACAGCTGAAACTGACTATTGCCTTAAAGGGTAACAGATGTAGAGAACAACACACAGCTGAAACTGACTATGCCTTAAAGGGTAACAGATGTAGAGAACACACACAGCTGTTCACAGAAACTAAGGTAATATATGATAGTACAGCTTACTCATCAAGATTGGCTGCTGCCTCTCTTCACAAACTGACAGTCAGAACAATCTGTATTCTTTTAGTGTCAGGACTTGGATGACTTTAGACATAGACTCTTTATTACAGCTGGACTCCATGAAAACCTGTTCAGAGATGTCCCATCAGATGTCGTCTTTGAATTTCTGAAAAAAGATTAAACTTTTTCATCTGTGTGTGTTCTCTACATCTGTTACCCTTTAAGGCAATAGTCAGTTTCAGCTGTGTGTGTTCTCCGCATCTCTACATCAGTTGCATATCTTTTGTCTAAAAATCAAACACATGTATAGAGACTAACACCTGGAGACCAACAAAGCCAGAGCACTCTGTAACATAAGATTGCCGTCAGCATTCCAGAGTCAGAAGACAAGGGACGAGGAGGAGGGCGATAATTCCGATGTTTCTGTCATTGGTGATGCGATGATGATCATCGTTGTGGATTTCTGTTCAGGCAGTGTGTGTGTGGTGTGTGTGGTGTGTGTGTGTGTTTGTGTTTGTGTGTGTGTGTGTGTGTGTGTGTGTGTGTGTGTGTGTGTGTGTGTGTGAGTGAGTGAGAGAGAGAGGGGAGGGAGAGAGAGGGAGAGAGGGAGAGGAGAGAGAGAGGAGAGAGAGAGAGAGAGAGAGGAGAGAGAGAGAGAGAGTGTGTGTGTGTGTGTGTGTGTGTGTGTGTGTGTGTGTGTGTGTGTGTGTGTGTGAGAGAGAGAGAGAGAGAGAGAAGAGGAGAGGAGAGAGAGAGGAGAGAGAGAGAGAGAGAGTGTGTGAGTGTGTGTGTGTGTGTGTGTGTGTGTGTGTGTGTGTGTGTGTGTGTGTGTGTGTGTTTCATCATTGACGTGTTCAGCGAGTTGATTACTTTCATTTAACGTATGTGCTTGTTGGTGAATGGATGATGAACAGGCGAAAACGTACTGGGCAATTACGCTAGTTTGCATCCACCTTGCAATAATTAAATCAAAAGCGTGGGTGTGGGGTGGGGAGGATGGGGGAGCAAAACCTTGTAATATTGTCAGTATCTCTACACCAAGCTTCATTAAAAGGGACACACGCGTCAACCGCTTTATTGGCATTAACCCGGCAGCTGAAAGTCACGGTTTGTACGGTAAGCTTTAAATCCTATTGGCTGAAAGGCACAGTCTGGCATTTGCTGCGTACAGATGAGTTTTGGGTGGAACTAGACAGCGAACACTGCTTGTAATCTCTGTGTGACTGCAGTCAAATCTGTGATTAGTCAGCTTTGTTTGCTCAGAGCCCTAGCGTTTGAGAGGATGATGGCTGGCAGAGAGAGAGAGAGAGAGAGAGAGAGAGAGAGAGAGAGGGAGGGAGGGAGAGAGTGAGAGAGAGAGAGTTAGAGAGAGAGAGAGAGAGAGTTAGACAGAGAGAGAGAGTTAGAGAATGAGAGAGAGAGAGAGGGAGGGGGAGAGAGAGAGCGAGAGAGTTAGACAGAGAGAGAGAGAGAGAGAGAGAGAGAGAGAGGAGAGAGAGAGAGAGAGAGAGAGAGTTGGACACAGAGAATTAGAGAGAGACAGAGTTAGAGAGAGAGAGAGAGAGAGAGAGAGAGAGAGAAGAGAGAGGAGAGAGAGAGCGAGCGAGAGAGAGAGAAGGTCGCAGTATTGTCGGAAATGGACCTGAGTGCCGGTCTGTCTGCCTCGTGTTGTGGTCTCTGTCTGCCTCGTGTCGTGGTCTCTGCCTCGTGTCGTGGTCTCTTATTGAAGCCGGTGGTGAGAGTGGTCCCGCTGTCTGAAAGCTGGGCTGTTGTTTCAGAAAACAGCACATGTGTTGTAATTGTAAACTCTGGTTTCAGGTCACTGCTAGTAGGTTCACATACGTGAAATAGGTCTTCAGGACTGCCTCTCCTGACGATAGGTATAGAAGAAGTCAAATACATGTAGAACGCAAAACCATATCGCCATGTGTCGGCACCATCTGGAGGGGAGCGTGACATCATCTGCAAAGAGCATTCAAATTATCATTATATTGTAATGAATACTTATATAGCGCCTATTCTCGGCTAGTGACCAAGCTGTAAGCGCTTTCAATCACACTCGTTTACACAACGGGCTGCCCACCTGGGTAGTGCCGACTGAAGAGCTGCCAGCTGGCGCTTCATTCAGTCGTTTCCCGTGTCATCCAGTCAGCATCGTTAAATATCGTTCACTCAGTTTCCTTACTTCCTTCGTTCTTCCCATTTCTCACACAGGGTGCATGCTATGTGTAACGCGTCATCCATACCAAAGGCCAAACTGGCCTTCTCTTCCGAAAGTTGGTGATGGGATTTTACATGTGTGCAAGACTATGCGTGCGTTCACACACGGAACCTCGCTTTATAGTGTCATTCGAAGGACTGCATGGGAAATGGAGTCGGAACCAAAATTAACTCCGAGGGAAAAAATCCCCCTGTACCGAAACGGCCCGGCGGAGATTCGAACCCGCAACCCCAGGATCACCAAGATTACGAGTCCGGCGCTCTACCAACTGAGTTATTCCGGCCCCACATTAACAGGACCTAGTATAATTTGAAACCCGAGTTTGCCTTTTGTCGATAGTTTAATTTCTGACTCATTTGTGAAAGGGAGAACAAAGGCGGGCTCAAAAGACATCCTTGTTATATGTCACGTGAGCAATGAAAATGTATATGTACTCATCTCGAACACACGCAGATACTAAGTAGTATACACTTCGCAGAGCGTCATACAGCTTGCCATTAATACCACTTCTACATGAAACATTCTATAAAACGCCTTGATCCCTCTGGTCAAATGCCTTCGTAAAATACACAAAGGCAGCATAATGTTTTGTGTAACACAATGAATATGGTCTGCAGTACAGAGCTCGCTGTGAAACCAGAGTGCTCTTCGAAAATCTTTTGCTGTCTTTCAGTCAATGTTGTTAATCGTTTATTTAGAGTGTTGGTATACATTTTGGTAAGTATACTTGTACACGCTATTCTACGATCATGGTCTGGGTCGTTAGCATCTTTTTAATAATGAGACAATTATATATTCGGCCCACTCTACTCTGGTTGTTCCAATTCCATATATTTTGTTAAACAAATGATTATCATTAAGAAAAGTCAGCAGTTGTGAAGGGTGTTTGCTTCCGGTTGCCGCTGTTTTAATCATCTTGCAGTAACAGAGACACATTTTCTTCCCTGATTTTAAAAAAAAAAGTTTATTCTTAGTTTCTTCTTCTAGCACACTTCATTAAACCAGTAATTACGTTTTCCCATGATCTTTTCCACCATTCTCGCCACACAAACTGCCGATCATTGAAACACCATTCACAAAACAAGCGTTAACGTCATTATTTAACATTTGATCAACTTACCCTGACATATATGGAATCTATCATTAGTAAGTTCTTCTTTAAACATTTCGGCATTCTCAAGTGTCCAGTCAATTCGTTGTTCTCTCAGTCAAATCGTGCGTGTCACCATGCGCTTGCGTCCAAACCATTTCAAAAATAGACTGATTCCATGAAATCACTATCAACAACGTTCTGTCACACTTTCTGTTGATAAATCCAGAAAGAATGAAAATATCGATGGTTCTACAGACAAGGGACACAGATGTTACAGACAGGGGACACAGATGTTTATTTATTTTACCTACCATCACAAGACAACAGTATGAAACATGAAGCAACTATCAAGTGATTTTTTTTCCTAAATTGTTAATAGAACTGTTTTCAGAATTTCGTTAAAGTGTTGTCATTTGTCTTATGATATCAAGTAAAGATTTTCCTAAATTGTAAATAGAACTGTTTTCAGAATTTCGTAAAGTGTTTTCATTTGTCTTATGATATCAAGTAAAGATTTTGCAAAATCATGAATAGAACTTTTTTTTTTTAGCATTTCATAAAGTGTTTCCATCTGTCTTACGATAGATAGACACGGTGATGGCTATAATCTGGCCATATTTCCCGTCATCAGCTTGTTGAAGACTCGTTCTAGCAATTAGCTCACGTCAAATGCACGTCATCGTTATGTACATGTGAGACGTGCTTTTCTCGTCAGATTGAAATCATATCTGTTGAATTAAACAATAGCCCTCCTCCTGGAGAGCAATTAATGAAGATGATATCTGTCAAAATTAAATGTCCGTTCTGAGCTCAGAGAGAGAGAGAGAGAGAGAGAGAGAGAGAGGAGAGAGAGAGAGAGAGAGAGAGAGAGAGTCTCTTGAGAGAGAGAGAAATAAAGAGAGAGAGAGACAGAGACAGAGACAGAGAGACAGAGAGAGACAGACAGACAGAGAGAGATATATAGAGAGTCTCTTGGAGAGAGAGAGAAAGAAAGAGACAGAGAGAGAGAGAGAGAGAGAGAGAGAAGAGAGAGAGAGAGAGAGAGAGAGAGGAGAGAAAGGAGAGGAGAGAGACACAGAGAGAGACAGATTGATAGAGAGAGAGAGAGAGGAGAGGAGAGTGAGAGAGAGAGAGAGAGAGAGAGGAGAGAGGAGAGGAGAGGTGAGAGAGTGCTAGCCCTGTAAAACAACAACAACAACAACACAAAATTAATAGAAAACAACAAATTCCAATTGTATCCTCGATAATAAGCTGTTGCTGTGCCTCAGATTTATTGACTCAATTTACAGTTTAAAGCCCCCAAAACAGGATCAGTTTTAAAGAGCGGCTTGTTTTCAGAATGGCTGCAATGTTTTATGTATTGAAATAAAGGTAAAATATATTTCTACCCAGGAGCGCCGGGTTTTTTTTTATCCAACAGTTAAAAAGACAGACTCAAAGGTGAATCATTTAACGACAAAACAAACGCCTACCCATTGATATGATGTGGAGAATTATCACAAACGAGTGTGTTTCAATGACAGGTGATATCATCCATGGTGTCTATGCATATCTTCATGTACGCCTTTTACAATATTTTCAGCAACTTGATGATGTTTGTTATATTTTTCTGGACTTAACGTATCTGTAAATATTTCTCTTTTTTTCTTCTTTTTTTCTTTTTTTACTTTTTCACCGATAGATTTGATGCATTCATTTTTTATATTGACAATCAGATGTCTTGATTCTAATGTGAAAAAAAAGCCAGTTTCTTTCTGATCTACGCGTTCAGTTAAACATGCTCAAACATAAGGCGTGTAAGTCACTTACAAGGAGTACAGCACTTGTTTTGTGTGTATGGAATGTCTTTTCGCATCTAAAAATCTGTCAAAAAGTCAAGCGAATTGAATTTGGTAACGGGGGCCGGAATTAGCTCAGTGGTAGAGCGCCAGACTCGTAATCTTGGGGTTGCGGGTTCGAATCTCCGCCGGGCCGTTTCGGTACAGGGGGATTTTCCCCTCGGAGTTAACATTGGTTCGGACTTCATTTCCCATACAGTCCTTCGAATGAGACTATAAATCGAGGTTCCGTGTGGAAACGCACGCATAACATCTTGCACACACGTAAAATCCCATCACCAACTTTCGGAAGAGAAGGTCAGTTTGGCCGTTGGTATGGATGACACGTTACACATAACATGCACCTTCCCCGAAGTTGGAGTATAGCTGCCTTAATGGCGGGATAAAAAAAACGGTCATTACACACAAATCTCCACTCCTTTATTGGGTAGATGGCATTAATCCTTGTCTTTCTTACAGGGGTGTATGCGCAGGCAGTATGAGCTGCGTACGCAGAAGAATAAGAAAAAGAGAATTTGGTAACACCCCAAACCGCACAGTGGCATATGTCTTCATCGTTCTTGTTCATTATCATTCGGCCGTCACATCGCCAGAGCAAACTGCGTGGAGAAGGGGGCAACAGCGGTGGTGTGTAACTCACTAACTAACTGCCTGGATGCTGCTGGTGTTAGGGGCAGGGAGGGAGAGGCCCAGCGGTGGGAGCTGAATGCATGTCCTGACCTGACCACTGGCGTGCTCGTTCCACTTATCTGCCCCTGGAACTATCGCCTGACTGCCGTCTGGACTGTGACTTGTCGGTCCACCTTCTTTCCCGGGTACCTCTCCGGAGCACGCAACCCCTCCGGGTTTTTTTGCAGTGGATGTTATTATTATTATTGTCATCTTCATCGTCGTCGTCATTGTCGTCACCATCATCATCATCATCATCATCTCATCATGATTATTATTATCATTATCATGATTGCTGTTGTTGTTGTTGTTGTTGTTGTTCTTGTTGTCGTTGTCATCGTCGTCGTCGTCATCATATCATCATCATCATTATGATTATTATTATCATTATCATGATTGTTGTTCTTGTTGTTGTTCTTGTTCTTGTTGTCGTTGTCGTATCGTCGTCGTCATTATCATCATCATCGTTGTCGTCGTCGTTGTCGTTGTGTTGTTGTTGTTGTTGTCTCGTCAATTCATTTATTGCAGTTGTGTTGACTTCTCGCTTCACTTCCATCCACCCTGCGTTCTTGCTCTGCCTTTTCCGTTTGCTCGTTTTCATTTTGGTCTTTCCATTGTGGCAGCTGTAGTCGTAGTATTAGTAGCAGTGGTGGTGTGGTTCATTTGGGTCTTTCCATTGTGGCAGCAGTAGTCGTAGTATTAGTAGCAGTGGTGGTGTGGTTCATTTTGGGTCTTTCCATTGTGGCAGCAGTAGTCGTAGTATTAGTAGCAGTGGTGGTGGTGGGTTATTTTGGTCTTTCCATTGTGGCAGCAGTAGTCGTAGTATTAGTAGCAGTGGTGGTGTGGTTCATTTTGGTCTTTCCATTGTGGCAGCAGTAGTCGTGTATTAGTAGCAGTGGTGGTGTGGTTCATTTTGGTCTTTCCATTGTGGCAGCAGTAGTCGTAGTATTAGTATGCAGTGGTGGTGTGGTTCATTTTGGTCTTTCCATTGTGGCAGCAGTAGTCGTAGTATTAGCAGCAGTGGTGGTGTGGTTCATTTTGGTCGTTCCATTGTGGCAGCAGTAGTCGTAGTATTAGTAGCAGTGGTGGTGTGGTTCATTTGGGTCTTTCCATTGTGGCAGCAGTAGTCGTAGTATTAGTAGCAGTGGTGGTGTGGTTCATTTGGGTCTTTCCATTGTGGCAGCAGTAGTCGTAGTAGTTTAGTAGCAGTGGTGGTGTGGTTCATTTGGTCTTTCCATTGTGGCAGCAGTAGTCGTAGTATTAGTAGCAGTGGTGGTGTGGTTCATTTGTGGTCTTTCCATTGTGGCAGCAGTTAGTCGTAGTATTAGTAGCAGTGGTGGTGTGGTTCTTTTTGGTCTTTCATTGTAGCAGCAGTAGTCGTAGTATTAGTAGCAGTGGTGGTGTGGTTCATTTTGGTCTTTCCATTGTGGCAGCAGGAGTCGTAGTATTAGTAGCAGTGGTGGTGTGGTTCATTTGGGTCTTTCCATTTGTGGCAGCAGTAGTCGTAGTATTAGTAGCAGTGGTGGTTGTGGTTCATTGGGTCTTTCTTGTGGCAGCAGTAGTCGTAGTTTAGTAGCAGTGGTGGTGTGGTTCATTTTGGTCTTTCCATTGTGGCAGCAGTAGTCGTAGTATTTAGTAGCAGTGGTGGTGTGGTTCATTTTCGTCTTTCCTTGTGGCAGCAGTATGTAGTAGTATTAGTAGCAGTGGTGGTGTGGTTCATTTTGGTCTTTCCATTGTGGCAGCAGTAGTCGTAGTATTAGTAGCAGTGGTGGTGTGGTTCATTTGGTCTTTCCATTGTAGCAGCAGTAGTCGTTAGTATTAGTAGCAGTGGTGGTGTGGTTCATTTTGTCTTTCCATTGTAGCAGCAGTTAGTCGTTAGCATTAGTAGCAGTGGTGGTGTGTGGTTCATTTTGGTCTTTCCATTGTGGCAGCAGTAGTCGTAGTATTAGTAGCAGTGGTGGTTGTGGTTCATTTTGGTCTTTCATTGTGGCAGCAGTTAGTCGTAGTATTAGTAGCAGTGGTGGTGTGGTTCATTTTGGTCTTTCCATTGTAGCAGCAGTAGTCGTAGTATTAGTAGCAGTGGTGGTGTGGTTCATTTGGTCTTTCCATTGTAGCAGCAGTAGTCGTAGTATTAGTAGCAGTGGTGGTGTGGTTCATTTGGTCTTTCCATTGTGGCAGCAGTAGTGTAGTATTAGTAGCAGTGGTGGTGTGTTCATTTTGGTCTTTCCATTGTGGCAGCAGTAGTCGTAGTATTAGTAGCAGTGTGGTGTGGTTCATTTTGGTCTTTCCATTGTAGCAGCAGTAGTCGTAGTATTAGTAGCAGTGGTGGTGTGGTTCATTTGGTCTTTCCATTGTAGCAGCAGTTGTCGTAGTATTAGTTGCAGTGGTGGTGTGGTTCATTTTGGTCTTTCCATTGTAGCAGCAGTAGTCGTAGTATTTAGTAGCAGTGGTAGTGTGGTTCATTTTGGTCTTTCCATTGTAGCAGCAGTAGTCGCAGTATTAGTAGCAGTGGTGGTGTGGTTCATTTTGGTCTTTCCATTGTGGCAGCAGTAGTCGTAGTTTAGTAGCAGTGGTGGTGTGGTTCATTTTGGTCTTTCCATTGTGGCAGCAGTAGTGTAGTATTTAGTAGCAGTGGTGGTGTGGTTCATTTTGGTCTTTCCATTGTAGCAGCAGTAGTCGTTAGTATTAGTAGCAGTGGTGGTGTGGTTCATTTTTGGTCTTTCCATTGTAGCAGCGTAGTCGTAGATTAGTAGCAGTGGTGTGTGGTTCATTTGGGTCTTTCCATTGTGGCAGCAGTAGTCGTAGTATTAGTAGCAGTGGTGGTGTGGTTCATTTTGGTCTTTCTATTGTGGCAGCGTAGTCGTAGTATTAGTAGCAGTGTGGTGTGGTTCATTTTGGTCTTTCCATTGTAGCAGCAGTAGTCGTAGTTATTGTAGCAGTGGTGGTGTGGTTCATTTTGGCTTTCCATTGTAGCTGCAGTAGTCGTAGTATTAGTAGCTGTGGTGGGTGGTTCATTTTGGTCTTTCCATTGTAGCAGCAGTAGTCGTAGTATTAGTAGCATGTGGTGGTGTGGTTGTCATTTTGGTCTTTCCATTGTGGCAGCAGTAGTCGTAGTATTAGTAGCAGTGGTGTGTGGTTCATTTTGGTCTTTCCATTGTAGCAGCAGAAGTCGTAGTATTAGTAGCAGTGGTGGTGTGGTTCATTTTGGTCTTTCCATTGTAGCAGCAGTAGTCGTTGTATTAGTAGCAGTGGTGGTGTGGTTCATTTGGTCTGTCCATTGTAGCAGCAGTAGTCGTAGTATTAGTAGCAGTGGTGGTGTGGTTCATTTTGGTCTTTCCATTGAGGCAGCAGTAGTCGTAGTATTAGTAGCAGTGGTGGTTGTGGTTCATTTTGGTCTTTCCATTGTGGCAGCAGTAGTCGTAGTATTAGTAGCAGTGGGGTGTGGTTCATTTTGGTCTTTCCATTGTGGCAGCAGTAGTCGTAGTATTAGTAGCAGTGGTCGTGTGGTTCATTTGGGTCTTTCCATTGTAGCAGCAGTAGTCGTAGTATTAGTAGCAGTGGTGGTGTGGTTCATTTTTGGTCTTTCCATTGTGGCAGCAGTAGTCGTAGTATTAGTAGCAGTGGTGGTGTGGTTCATTTTGGTCTTTCCATTGTGCAGTAGTAGTCGTAGTATTTAGTAGCAGTGGTGGTGTGGTTCATTTGGGTCTTTCCATTGTGGCGCAGTAGTCGTAGTATTTGTAGCAGTGGGTGGTGTGGTCATTTTGGTCTTTCCATTGTAGCAGCAGTAGTCGTAGTATTAGTAGCAGTGGTGGTGTGGTTCATTTGGGTCTTTCCATTGTGGCAGCAGAAGTCGTAGTATTAGTAGCAGTGGTGGTGTGGTTCATTTGGGTGTTTCCATTGTAGCAGCAGTAGTGTAGTATTAGTAGCAGTGGTGGTGTGGTTCATTTGGGTCTTTCCATGTAGCAGCAGTAGTCGTAGTAGTTGTATGCAGTGGTGGGTGGTTCATT
>CM031601.1:7799339-7809339 GCA_018398815.1 Conus ventricosus
GATCATTATATAGAATATTAGGTGTAGGTATTTAGGAAAAACACATAATCTTTACTACCACACTCTCTAAACAATATCAACGCATGCATAAACAATCTCTTCTTTCATACCTTTATTTCTCCTATTTCCTCCCCCCCCCCCCCTTTTTTTTTTTCCCCTTTTAATATCACTTAAGGGTGAACAGACGTTAAAACTAAAAAACGAACATACACATCACATGCACACACACAAACACACACACACACACACACACACACACACACACACACACACACACACACACACACACACACACACCACACACACACACACACACACACACACACACACACACACACACACCACACAACACACACACCACATACCGCCCGCGCTCATACACAGAGTCGGACACACGCACACACAACTGCACCACACGAGAGAGAGAGAGAGAGAGAGAGAGAGAGAGAGAGAGAGAGAGAGAGAGAGAGAGAGAGAGAGAAGAGAGAGAGAGAGAGGGGGGTGGTGGTGGCGGTGAAGCGGTGGAGAGGGAGGGGGGGGGCGCTGATGGAGAAAAAGAGAGAAAGCTGCGCCTGATGATGACGATGACTCATACAGACGAGAAAAGTGGCAGTGGTAGAACAATTCATTTTCAGCTGTAAACAAGCAAAGCCAGATTAGTCAGCACAATGAGTGAAGACATATTTGCCATTCACAAGCGTTGTGGGTTATATTTGACATGTCAGTTGACGGGATACCAGAATGTTGTAACAGACTGGACTAAATGCTATCCACAGCTGTCTCTGCTTCTTCTCTTCTTCTTCTTCTTCTTCTTCTTCTTCTTCTTCTTCTTCTTCTTCGTCGTCGTCGTCGTCGTCGTCGTCGTCGTCGTCGTCGTCGTCGTCTTCCTTTTCTTCTTCTTCGTCGTCCTCTTTGTCATCTTCCTCGTTTTATTGTTGTTGTTGTGGTTGTCGTTGTTGTTGAAGTTGTTGTTGTTGTTGTTCTTCTTCTTCTTCTTCTTCTGTTTGTAGCATGTTTATGGAGAACCGAAACTAGACAAAACCCTCTGTCTATCTGTCTGTCTGTCTGTCTGTCTGTCTATCTGTCTGTCTATCTGTCTGTCTGTCTGCCTTCCTCTCCCTTTCTCTTTTTGCTCTCCTCTCTCCCTCCCATTTCTGTCTCTTTTTCTATCGGTCGGGCTCTCTGTCTGTCTGTCTGCCTATCTGTCTGTCTCTCTGTCTCTGTCTCTTTGTCTGTCTGTCTGTCTCTTTTTTCCCTTTCTCTCCCCTTCTCTCTCTTTGCTTGTCTGTCTGTCTCTGTCCTGCCTGTCTCTGTCTGTCTGTCTCTGTCTGTCTGTCTCTTTTTTCTCTGCCTCTGTTTCAGTCTCTGTCTTTGTCTCTGTCTGTCTCTATCTTTGTCTGTCTGTCAGTTAGTCTGTCTGTCTGTCTCTGTCTTTGTCTGTCTGTCAGTTAGTCTGTCTGTCTTTCTGTCTGTCTGTCTCCCTTCCCACCCTCCCTCCCCAGTCTCACCACTCCCCCACCCCCACCTCCCACTTCCCCACCCCCCACCCCACCCCACCTTTCCCAACATGATGATAGCCTACGTCACGACCATCGGTCCTCTACCCTCCCCTCCCCCCTCCTCTCTCCCCTGCCCCTGTCTACAGACAGACGACAAGCTGGCCAAGGACGGCGTGTCCCGGGTTTGAAGCGGTCTTGGTGGCCTTGCAGCAACGGCACGGCTCCCTCTTCGACGTGCACGGCAGCTCGCGGCTCTTCCTGCACGGCGGGGCTGGCACAGCGAGGACGACCTGCGCAGCAGCACCCCTGGCCTGTGCGCGCCCCCTGCCGACGCCACCTGGCGCTACGGAGAGACCCTGGCCAAGGTCATCTCGGAGGTAATCATTTTTGAGGCTGGCAGTCGGTGGAGACAGACAGACAGACAGACAGACAGACAACAGACAGACAGACCCGCCGTTTTGTGCGGTCCGTTGGCGAGAGCGTCATGCAGGCTGGACAGAAATGCGTACAGTAGTAGTAGTAGTAGCAGTAGTAGTAGTAGTAGTATAGTAGTAGTAGCAGTAGCAGCAGCAGCAGCAGTAGTAGTAATAGTAGTAAATGTAGAAGTAGCAGCAGCAGTAGTAGTAGTAGCAGTAGCAGCAGCAGCAGCAGCAGCAGTAGTAGTAATAGTAAATAGTGGTAGAAGTAGCAGCAGCAGTAGTAAATAGTAGTAGCAGTAGCAGCAGCAGCAGCAGCAGCAGTAGTAGTAATAGTAGTAGTGGTAGAAGTAGCAGCAGCAGTAGTAGTAGTAGTAGCAGTAGCAGCAGCAGCAGCAGCAGCAGTAGTAGTAAAAAGAGTAGTGGTAGAAGTAGCAGCAGCAGTAGTAGTAGTAGCAGTAGCATCAGCAGCAGCAGCAGCATAGTAGTAATAGTAGTAGTGGTAGAAGTAGCAGCAGCAGTAGTAGTAGTAGCTGTAGCAGCAGCAGCAGCAGCAGCAGCAGTAGTAGTAATAGTAGTAGTGGGAGAAGTAGCAGCACAGTAGTAGTAAGCATAGCAGCAGCAGCAGCAGTCGTAGCAATAGTAGTAGTGGTAGAAGTAGTAGTAGTAGTAGCAGTAGCAGTACAGCAGCAGTAGCACCAAGAGCAGCAGCAGTAGTAGTAATGGTAGTATGGTAGAAGTAGCAGCAGCAGCAGCAGCAGCAGTAAATAAAGTAGAAATAGTAGTGAAATAGTAGTATAGTAGTAGTAAGGTGGTGGGGCTGGTGGTAGTAGTAGTATAGTAGAGTAGTAATAGTAGTAGTCATAGTAGTAGTTGCAGTAAAACCCGCAAGCAGCAGCAACACCATGTATAGTAGTATAGTCGTAGTAAAGCAGTCAGCAAGCAGCAATACAGCAGTAGCAGTAGATGGCAGCAGGAAATGGTGGAGGTAACAGTCGGAAAGGGTCGTCGTGACAGTCTGTCCCGTCCCTTTAAAGTTTTTCCTGGAAAACCTTCGGGGCTGCACGAATCCAAAGCCTCCCCCATCAAATCCACCCCCCATACACATCCCTACCCCACATCAAATCCACCCCCAGACACATCCCACCCGCCATCAAATCCCCTCCCACATACACATCCCTACCCCCCATCAAATCCACCCCCCATACACATCCCTACCCCCATCAAAACCACCCCCCCTACACATCCCCACCCCCCAAACAAATCCACCCCCTATTCACATCCCTACCCCCCATCAATTCCCCTCCCCACATAAAACATCCCCACCCCCCCCATCAAATCCATCCCCATACACATCCCTACCCCCATCAAATCCAACCCCATACACATCCCTTAACCCCCCCCCCATCAAATCCATTCCCATACACATCCCACCCCCCTTCAAATCCCCCCCATACCCCATCCTCTCCCCATCAAATCCACCCCCATACACATCCCTACTCCCCCTCAAATCCATCCCACATACCATCCCCACCCCCGATCAAATCCATCCCCATACACATCCCTACTCCCATCAAATCCACCTCCATACACATCCCTAACCCCCCCCCCCCTCAAATCCATCCCACATACACACCCTACCCCCCATCAAATCCATCCCACATACACCAAACCCACCCCCCATCAAATCCATCCCACTACACATCCCTACCCCCCATCAAATCAATCCCCAAAAACACAAACCCTACACCCCATCAAATCCATCCCCCATACACATCCCCTACCCCCCCCCTCAAAACCACCCCACATAAAACATCCCTACCCCCCATCAAATCCACCCCCCCTACACATCCCTACCCCCCCATCAAAACCATCCCACATACACATCCCTACCCCCCATCAAGTCCACCCACTTTCACATCCCTACACCCCCATCAAATCCACCCCCCATACACATCCCTACCCCCCAATCAAATCCACCCCCATACACATCCCTACCCCCCATCAAATCCCCTCCCATACACATCCCTACCCCCCCCCCATCAAATCCACCCCCCCTACACATCCGTACCCCCCCATCAAATCCACCCCCCATACAGATCCCTACCCCCATCAAATCCAGCCCCCCCCCCCCCCAAAACAAAATCCCCACTCCCCATCAAATCCCCCCCCCATACACAAACCCACCCCCCATCAATTCCCCCCCACATAACCCTCCCTACCCCCACATCAAATCCACCCCCCCATTCACATCCCTACTCCCCATCCAAATCCACCCCCCCCATACACATCCCTACTCCGCATCAAATCCACCCCCCATACACATCCCTACCCCCATCAAATCCACCCCCATACACATCCCTACCCCCCCCAACAAATCCACCCCCCCATTCACATCCCTACCCCCATCAATTCCTCCACATACCATCCCCACCCCCCTCAATCCACCCCCATACACATCCCCACCCCCCTCAAACCATTCCCCCTACACACCCTACCCCCCTTCAATCCACCCCATACACATCCATACTCCCCTCAAAACCTCCCAATACACATCCACCCCCCCCCTCAAATCCACCCCCCTACACACCCACTCCCTCAATCCACCCTCCAACACATCCCCCCACCCCCCCAATCCCCCCACATCACATCCCTACCCCCCTCAAAACCTTTCCCCCATACCATCCTACCCCCATCAATTCCCCCTCCATACACATCCCTACCCCCATCAAATCCACCCCCCAACACATCCCAAAACCCCCATCAAATCCACCCCCATACCATCCCTACCCCAATCAAATCCACCCCCATACACTCCCTACCCCCATCAAACCCCCCCCTACACATCCCTACCCCCATCAAATCCCCCCCCAACACACCCTACCCCCATCAAACCCATCCCACATACACATCCCACCCCCCATCAAATCCACCCCCATACACACCCCTACCCCCCATAAAATCCCCCCCCCATACACATCCCCCCCCCATCAAATCCACCCCCCATACACATCCCTACCCCCCATCAAATCCACCCCCATACACATCCCTACCCCCATCAAATCCACCCCCCAAAACATCCCTACCCCCATCAAACCCACCCCCCATACACTCCACCCCCATCAAATCAACCCCCATACACACCCAACCCCCACAAATCCTCCCACAACACACCTCCCCCCATAAATCCCCCCCCCATCACATCCCTACCCCCCATCAAATCCACCCCCCATACACTCCCTACCCCCATCAAACCCACCCACAACACATCCTACCCCCCATCAAATCCACCCCCATACACATCCCTACCACCCATCAAATCCACCCCCCATACACATCCCTACCCCCATCAAACCCACCCCACAACACACCCCACCCCCACAATCCATCCCCCATACCATCCCTAAAACCCCCATCAAATCCACCCTCCATACACATCCTTACCCCCTAAAACCCATCCCACATACACACCCCCACCCCCCATAAAATCCATCCCACATACACATCCCACCCCCCACAATCCACCCCCCATACACACCCCTACCCCCCATCAAACCCCCCCCCCATACACATCCCTACCCCCCAAAAATCTCCCACATACACACCCTACCCCCCACAAATCCCCCCACATACACATCCCTACCCCATCAAATCCATCCCACATACCCATCCCTACCCCCCATCAAATCCACCCCCCATACACATCCCTACCCCCCATCAAATCCATCCCACATACACATCCCTAACCCCCATCAAATTCCACCCCCCATACACATCCCTACCCCCATCATTCCACCCACATACAATCCCACCCCCATCAAATCCACCCCCCATACACATCCATACCCCCCATCAAATCCACCCCTATACACATCCCTACCCCATCAAATCCCACCCCCCATACACATCCCTACCCCCCACAAATCCATCCCCCATACAAAATCCCTACCCCCTCAAATCCACCCCCCATACACATCCCTACCACCCCTCAAATCCACCCCACATACACATCCCTACCCCAATCAAATCCATCCCACATACACATCCCACCCCCATCAAATCCATCCCACACACACATCCCTACCCCCATCAAATCCACCCCCCATACACATCCCTACCTTCCATCAAAACCACCCCCATACACATCCCTACCCCCATCAAATCCATCCCACATACACACCCTACCCCCCATCAAATCCACCCCCCATACACATCCCTACCCCCCATAAAATCCATCGCACAAAACCCATCCCACCCCCATCAAATCCACCCGCCAAAATCCCTACCTCCCCATCAATTCCACCCCACAATACACATCCCTACCACCATCACATCCACCCCCCATACACATCCCTTGACTTGACTTGACTTGACTTGTTTCCCTTAACGTGGGTCCGTGGGGTACCCCTGAAGCAGTGACAACCATCTTTCTCCATCCACATACACATCCCTACCCCCCATCAAATCCAACCCCCCCATACACATCCCTACCCCCCATAAAATCTACCCCCCAACACATCCCTACCCCCCCATCAAATCCATCCCCCATACACATCCCTACCCCATCAAATCCACCCCCCATACACATCCCTACCCCCCATCAAATCCATCCCACATACACATCCCTACCCCCATCAAATCCATCCCACATAAAACATCCCCACCCCCACCAAATCCATCCCACATACACATCCCTAACCCCCATCATATCCACCCCCCATACACACCCAAACCCCCACAAATCCACCCCCATACACATCCCTACCCCCCATCAAATCCACCCCCCCATACACATCCCTAGCCCCATCAAATCCCCCCCCCCATACACACCCAAACCCCCCATCAATCCACCCCCCATACACATCCCTAACCCCCATCAAATCCACCCCCCATACACATCCTACCCACACAAATCCATCCCACATACACACCCTACCCCCATCAAATCCACCCCCATAACACATCCCTACCCCCATCAAATCCACCCCCCATACAAAATCCCTACCCCCCCATCAAATCCACCCCCATACACTTTCCCTATCCCCATCAAATCCACCCTCCATACAAAACCCTACCCCCCATCAAATCCAACCCCCCATACACATCCCTACCCCCATCAAATCCACCCCCATACAAAACCCTACCCCAATCAAATCCACCCCCATACACATCCCAACCCCCATCAAATCCACCCCCCATACACATCCCAAACCCCCATCAAATCCACCCCCCATACACATCCCTACCCCCATCAAACCATCCCACATACACATCCCTACCCCCCATCAAATCCACCCCCATACACATCCCTACCCCCCCATCAAATCCACCCCCATACACATCCCTACCCCCATCAAATCCCCCCCATACACATCCCTACCCCCATCAAATCCACCCCCATACACATCCCTACCCCCATCAAATCCACCCCCATACACATCCCTACCCCCATCAAACCACCCCCCATACACATCCCTACCCCCATCAAATCAACCCCCAAACACATCCCTACCCCCATCAAATCCATCCCACATACACACCCCCCCCCCCATCAAATCCACCCCCATACACATCCCAAACCCCCCATCAAATCCACCCCCATACACATCCCTACCCCCATCAAATCCCCCCCCCCCATACACACCCTACCCCCCATCAAATCCCCCCCCTACACATCCCTACCCCCATAAAATCCACCCCCCATACACATCCCTACCCCCATCAAATCCACCCCCCATACACATCCCTACCCCCATCAAATCCACCCCCAAAACACATCCCTACCCCCATCAAATCCACCCCCCATACACATCCCTACCCCCATCAAATCCACCCCCCATACACATCCCTACCCCCATCAAATCAACCCCCATACACACCCCTACCCCCATCAAATCCACCCCCCATACACATCCCTACCCCCATCAAATCCACCCCCCATACACATCCCTACCCCCATCAAATCCACCCCCCATACACATCCCTACCCCCATAAAATCCACCCCCAAACACATCCCTACCCCCATCAAATCCACCCCCATACACACCCTACCCCCATCAAATCCACCCCCATACACATCCTTACCTCCCTGCTTCCTCCTCTGTTTGCCCTCTCTCTCTCTCTCCTCTCCTCTCTCCCCCTCTCTCCCTCTCCACACACACACACACACACACACACGCACGCACGCACGCACGCACGCACGCACGCAACGCACGAAACGCAGGGCACGCACACACACCCCAACACACACACACACACACGACCCCCCCCCCTCCCCCCCACACACACACACACACACACACACACAACCACACACACACACACACACACACACACACACACACACACAAGAGTTGTTCGACATTTGATTCATTCAATTTCAATTCAAGACACTTTATTTTCTTTCATAAGAACTTTGTGTTGGGTGGGAGCACATAAACACATGACATATAGTACACAACATTGAATAATATAAACTGGGGCAAATGCACTCCACCTGCACATGCCCACAAATTTAAAACAAAAATAAAAAGTAAGGCTTACTTTCACATAAAACTAATCAATAACTCGACCCAACATACACTCCATTTTACTTTTGAGTCAATTTAATAAAAAACACTGTACGCTAAAATAAACCGTAAAAAAGGGCACACACACACACACACACACACACACACACA
The DNA here is from genome assembly GCA_018398815.1 of Conus ventricosus. NCBI lineage: Eukaryota > Metazoa > Mollusca > Gastropoda > Neogastropoda > Conidae > Conus > Conus ventricosus. The sequence continues at coordinate 7,807,936 of CM031601.1, forward strand.
CACACACACACACACACACACACACACGCACGCAAAGCACGCACGCACGCACGCACGCAACGCACGCACGCACGCACGCACGCAAAGCACGCGCGCGCGCACACACACGCACACAACACACACACACACACACACAAAACACACACACACACACACACACACACACACACACACACACACACACACACACACACAAAACACACAATCTACACGGGATGAGAACTGAGGTAAAATTTTTAAAAACATTGTCACTTGATTAACATCCCCTCTCCCCAAAACATCTACACTCTCATTCTCTCCCCCCTCCCCCCCCCCCATCCCCACCCCTCTCTCTCTCTATCCAATCTCGCCCTCACCCTCTCTATCTTTATAACGACAGCATTAAACATTTACTCAGGATGTCAGGTCATGATTATTCAATGAACGGAAATTTAAATAGGCAAGAAACTACGATTCAGTCTGTTGGTTTCACCCTTTCAATTTTCCGGAATCCTCTATCTGAAGGCATCTTTTCATAAAAGGGGAACAGAGGATGGTTCAATCACATACAATCTTCTGAGCTTTCTTAGGCACTCTTATTTCAAACATTTACTCCCAAAAAATTTGTTGCTTAACACCAATAATCTTACCACAAAAACCGTTTCACGATCTTTTCCAGCATTTGTTTTCACATTTAATCCACCAACCACACTAAAAAATGAAAAAGTGATCACAGATTCAATATTTCTTCTGTAGAATGCTTTCAAAACGTTACAGTTTACTCCAAGGTATCTCAATTTCTGTAAGCAAACACTCTTGACTGACATTTTTTATACACAGAGAAGAATTAAGTGAATGTAAGTTTGTCATCGATAACAGAACCTAAGTCTTATAATACAGTCCCCCCTTTTAACCTTGCTACCTGAGATCAGTAAATCTGAAAGGGTCAGCATTTCTTCGGAAGTCAATGATCAGCTCCTTTGTTTTCTGGGCATTAAGATCAAGGAAATTGGTGTCAAAACCACTGTGTAAAACTGTTCACAATTTCATTAAAAGCTCTATCTGAGTTAGAGAGATCTGTGACTGCAGTATCATCAGAGAATTTGATGATAAGGCTGTCATTATTACCTCTGCAGTCATTAGTGTAGAGAGTAAACAGACAAGGAGAAAGAACTGAAACCTTGGGGAGCACCCGTTGATGTATAAGAAACGGATGAAACAGAGTTATGAAAGCGAACCCACTGGGGGGCGATTACCAGAAAATCGATAATCCAGAGAATGAGATAGAGGAGATGCCAAGTTGCTTTAGTTTACTGGCCAAAAGATGGGGGCTGTATAGTGTTGAAGGCAGAGGAGAAGTCAACAAACAGAATACGTGCGAACGACTTGGGCTTTTCTAAGTGTGTAAAAACATGATGTTTTCCT
>CM031601.1:7814339-7816839 GCA_018398815.1 Conus ventricosus
AGGAACAGAATTTGTTTCTTTTAAGTTTGTTTCAGTTTTTACCTGTAGTCATTTCACTTTGAAACTATCCAGAATTGGGTAGGCCTATCCTGACCCAGCCTGTCGGTGGGGTGACTATCCAGAACTGGGTAGGCCTGTCCTGGCCCAGCCTGTCGGTGGGGTGACTATCCAGAATTGGCTAGGTCTATCCTGACCCAGCTTGTCAGTGGGGTGACTATCCAGAATTGGGTAGGTCTATCCTGACCCAGCCTGTCAGTGGGTGACTATCCAGAACTGGGTAGCCTGTCCTGACCCAGCCTGTCAGTGGGTGACTATCCAGAACTGGGTAGGCCTGTCCTGGCCCAGCCTGTCGGTGGGGTGACTATCCAGAATTGGGTAGGCCTGTCCTGGCCCAGCCTGTCAGTGGGGTGACTATCCAGAATTGGGTAGGCCTGTCCTGGCCCAGCCTGTCAGTGGGGTGACTATCCAGAATTGGGTACGCCTATCCTGGCCCAGCCTGTCAGTGGTGTATTTGGAATCGGAACCAATCAAGAAATGTTGTCTGGAGGTTATCAGCGGAACCCCATTAGCCCACACTCCGGACCACTTAGTAAATGACTATAAACAACTATAGCAATACCAGTAATACAAACAATAGTTCTTAAAACAGAAACAACAATAGCAACAACAATAATAACAACAAAAGATATGAAAACAGAAATAACAATAGCAGCAACAGTTTTGAAAGCAATTAGACAGGGAATCTTAAACGAGGCAGGGAACAGTAAACAACGAACAGGCAAGGTAACTCTGGCTCCCATGATGAGAAAAACACAGGCCCATAATGCCAAACGATTGCTGCTTACGACTCCCAATCGCCTAGCAGAAAAGATAAAACAGAACTTACAGAACAAACAAGGAGGCATACACCGCCCCACCCCCGAAAAAAAAAGAGAGAAAAAAAATGCCCCAAGCTTGCCCATATACCCTGCACTTCACACATCTACACTGCAACAACAACTGGAAAAATGAAGAAAAAAAAGAGGAAAAAATTAACAACTGGAAAAATGAGGAAAAAAAAAGGAAAAAATTAACAACTGGAAAAATAAAGAAAAAAAAGAGAGGAAAAAATTAACATTTGTTCAAGACTGGCACAGCCTTTTCGATCTTGAATCTATCTCGAACAGTAACATAATTATACAGGTAGCCTCGGTTTGACCGTCATTTACTGCTTAGTGTTCCCAGTTTTCAGTTTCATCAAGGAGGTGTCATTGCGTGCGGACTTGTCCACATACGCTACACCATATCCACTAAGTTTTGAGACCACACTGCGCATGATTTAAAGCTGATGGATAAATGAATTAATGACTAAAATGAGATAATTTTTAAGAAGAGGGTCTCGTGGCTACGACTTAGTAGATGTCTGGCCTATGCATTAGCCGAACGCACTGGTCAGACTTTGGGCTGCCTGCCTAACACTGGTTATGCCATTATCATCATTGTATGTGTGTATGGTGAGTGTACACGTGTGTGTTTCCAGTCTCCTTTAAGAGTTCCTTTCATAGCGGACCCATTGAGGCTTTTGTCCAGTCCTGTCATGATGATGTTGTGGATGACGTGTTTTGCTGCAGAACGTCATGCAGGGGGAGAGCGGCAACCTGCAGTTCGCCCACAACGGTCAACGTACTGGACATAACCTGACCGTGCTAGAAGTGACCATGTACAGAGGGTCACTAAGGTCAGTGTGTGTGTGTGTGTGTGTGTGTGTGTGTGTGTGTGTGTGTGTGTGTGTGTGTGTATATGTGCAAGTGTTTGCAATGTATGTGAGTGTGCGTACGAGCGTGTGTGTGCTTTTGAGTTATACAGAATCTCTGTCTGTCTGTCTGTCTGTCTGTCTGTCTGTCTGTCTCTGTCTCTCTCTCTCTCTCTCTCTCTCTCTCTCTCTCTCTCTTCTCTCTCTCTCTCCTCCTCTCTCTCCTCCTCTCTCTGTCTGATTACTTGATTAACGCACTCGGAAATAATTTTTCCATGATATAGGCAATCCGATATTGATTATGCCTGAACTTGCTGGGAGGTGAGCAGCCAAAGCTGCTTAAAAACCTTTTGGAACACTTCTAGAGACGTTCTCTAAAAGCCTATGCTGCCAAAATCTTCTTTCCCACATATTACTGACTGTAAAGAATTAGTTATGCTCCCATTTAACGTGAAATGGCGAATTAAAACAAAGCTGTATGTACTAAATCATGGAGAACCAAGTACCTGCTTATCTCAGTGCCAAAGTTCCAGTGAATAGCTTTCTTAAGAAACATGCAGTTCTCATTTCCCGTCCCTGTTCGGATCTTTCGATGTTTTCTGTTACGTATTCAGATGATAAGCTCTGAAAGGAGACCCCTTATTAGTTGAAAAATACAAACAGCTTATCATCTCTCACAGCATCATATTATAGATATCCAATGGAAAAGCCGACACTTTGGTTTGGTAACGCTGAGTTCTGGCCACAATGTGTTATCATAACTGTTGC
>CM031601.1:7821839-7826839 GCA_018398815.1 Conus ventricosus
CCAGCCCTTCACTGTTCATGCACATATATATCACCAAAACCTTGTGCAGTTCCACTGTCATTGACACTAGGTGCCAGCGATGACACCGGTGTACTGTTTATACGTGAGTCCCCACAAGAAAGCTCCCGGACACATAGGACAGTAAGGGGACCAGTCGACACCGTATCTCACCTCTACCGGTCTGTTTTCACAATCCACTGATTTTTTTTTTTGCCATCGATCAAGAGATTGAAAACATATGCTCCATACCGGGAAATTTTTTTTTTTAGATACAAGAGAGCCCCTTGCGCCTCTCAGGGGGAAAAGTCTTTTCCCCCCTTTAACACGCAGGATCCCCACAGTTTGCCCGTATTTTTTTGCAGAATTTTTTTTTTTTGCTTGAGAAATGCACAACAAGCAATGATGGGAGAGTCAGATTTGGAGTTCAGCCGAAGCGCTCTATCGACTCAACGTCTTCAGTCTGTAAACAGGTCACGGAGTAAACCCTCACAGTCTGCACTAGTTTCATTGTTATCCTGGGTAAACCATGACAAAAAAAACCCACCCAACCCTGGAGCGACCGTACAAGTAATCAATTCTGCCATCACACTTGTATAGCCTAGTACACAAATCATTGTATGTTTTCTTCAGATCTCGGTTCCGGTGACGTAAATCGATAAATTCAATCTGCACGGTCCATACTTCAGTGCGAAGAGTCACGTACTTCTCACGCCAATCCCTCCTTCGCTCTTTCAATTTGGCGTTCGTCTGTTCACAGGAAGATTTAATGCTAGCCATGATTTTGCGGAGTACGGCTCCGTCCGTACTCGATGACGTCGAAGAGCGAAGATCACCGTGTTTTTTTGGTTTTTTTTCCCCCGCCCTAACCCTGTGAGAACCTCCCAATACTGCTGAATGCTGTCTGCCTCGTGGTGTTCCTGTCTAGGTGAGGATTGGGTCTAGCTTTGCTCTCCATGCCACCACACTGAAGAACAAAAACAAACAAACAAACAAAACACAACACAACACAACAACAACAACCTTCCCCGAAACAGCTAGGGCAGCATCAATCCAAACATAACAGCGTCCACACTGCAGAGAAGAGACACCATGGGAATAACGACTGGCCAGCTTTCTTTGGCTTTTTGTTGTTCTGAAGCCAATGAAAATCAGGAAGCTGGGTTCCTCCACACGGCATGGTAGTTAAAGAGTCTGTCTGTCTGTCGAACATGGAACAGGTGGAACAGTAGCAATGAGTAGGTTAACAGCAGTTAATACTTATCAGCAGACCTTGTACTGCGTGTCTTTTCGTGATGGAGACAGCTCATTGACCCAGAGAGAGTGAGAGAGAGAGAGAGAGGAGAGAGAGAGAGAGAGGGAGAGAGAGAGAGAGAGAGAGAGAAGAGAGTGAGAGAGTGAGTGTGAGAGAGACTCAAGACTCAAAATAGTTTATTCAAAAAGGGCCTTAGCCCCTTAGAATGGGGATATACATTGTGATACATGTCCCGGATTGACAATGATCCTGATCATGTTACATAAACACTTCGCCCCTGGAATGCTTATATGAATAACTAGCCAACTGTTTATCAGTACTCTCGTTTGATGAGGACATTAACAGAACTAATTAGAAAAGAACAAGGATTCTTGACATATTTTTGTGGTATGAATTGGTCTCTGAGGTCTTGTAATACTGGACATGTTAATACAAAATGGATTTCATCTTCTTTCGAATTTTGACACAATGGACGAATCAGACTTCTGTCACATGACTGCCTGTGGCGAAAATAATGAGTAGCAATATCAGACACACCAAATCTGAACCTAGTCATGATATGCTTTAGATGTTTGTCTATTTTCATTAACATATAAGCAGTAAACAGCGTAAATGACTAAACGCTCTATAAAATTCAAATCTGGTACTGTTTTGCACACGTGAGTTCCAGTTTTGCCAACTACAATCAATCAGTCTTTCTCGGAATACCCGAATAAAAACATCCATATCACAAACAACTTGATTCATCCATGAAAAACCGAGACTATATTCATACAATTTCATCCGCACATTTGTCACCCAGTTTTTCTTGCCTCTATTATCCAAGGCAAACAACATTCTATACGCTTTGAGTGGCAATCTCTCTCTCTCTCTCCTTCTCCTCTCTCTCTCTTCTCTCTCTCTCTCTCTCTCTCTCCTCTCTCTCTCTCTGTTGTGTGTGTGTGTGTTGTGTGTGTGTGTGTGTGTGTGTGTGAGAGAAAAGAAAAGAGAGAGAGAGAGAGAGAGAGAGAGAGAGAGAGAGAGAGAGAGAGAGAGTGAGTGAGTGAGTGAAAGAGAGCGCTTGTGTGTGTGTGTGTGTGTGTGTGTGTGTGTGTGTGTGTGTGTGTGTGTGTGTGTGTTGTGTTCGCGCATGCATGCGCACAAGGAAAAATTCTGTCTCATATACACACGCACACACACACATGTACGCATGAACGCACGCACACAGGTTTACGATAGGTTGATTACACACAAACACACTTTCACCATCTTTCTGTCTCGTTCTCTCTCTCTTCTAAATAATAACACCCCCCCCCCCCCCCCACAACACACACACCACACATGCACCACACACACACACACACACACACACACACACACACACACACACCACACACACACACACACAAATGCGCGTCCGCCTCACCGCATGATATTGGAAGGTTTTGTCTGTATATGTCTGAAGCAGAAACAAGTCTATCTGCCCTTCATCCTCCCCTGTCACGGACTGCAATTCTATCTGCACCATCCATCCCCCCCAATAACCAAATTCCCAACGCCACCGCTTTCCCTATCTATGGAAGACCACACTGCTTACCACACTAAACACCCCCACAACACACACCTCAGTAGGGGGCTTAGAGGTGGTGTCCTGCGTAATGTTAGATCAGAACAGGCCGTCCCTGAACACACGAAGTGACTCGGCAGCAGTGCAGTGTCTCCTCCTTGGGTTGCCTCCTGACGACTTACAATGACTCTTCCCTTGGATGCCGGTGCTGGGCTGCGGTGGAACGGACCGGCTGTGATCGTGGACGGGGCGGAATGAGCGGAGTGACTGCGATGCCACATAGGTGGCACAGAAGATGGACGTAAAAAAATTATAAATTTTACTGCAGGAAGCAAGATACTTGCATATCCGGAAAAGATGGTTTAAGAAAAATTTTATCTGTAAAAGTTTCAACAATATATGGAAGAACAGCAAATGAATTGAAATCCATATCGAAAAATTAAGAATAACACCACTAACATTCTAAGGGTAAGGAAGAACAAACTACTTTGTTTTACGCAAACATTTATTATGTACATTATTCACAAAAGGTCAGTTCAAGGGCGATGTTCACATTCGGTCACGCCCTCGTCACACGTCCTCTTTTCCACTCGATGAGGTCCAACAGACTCAGTAATCGCTCCAGCCCTTCCTGTTTCATGCACATATATATCACCAAAACCTTGTCAGTTCCACTGTCAATTTGACTCTAGGGGTGCCAGCGATGACACCGGTGTACTGTTTATACGTGAGTCCCACACAAAGAAAGCGCCGCCACATAGGACAGTAAGGGGACCATCGAACACCGTATCTCACCGTCTAACCGGTCTGTTTTCACATACCACTGTACTTTTTTTTTTTGCCAACATCAAGAGATGTTGAAAAGCATAGTAGCTCTCATACCTGGATATTGTTTTTAGAATACAGAGGGAGACTCCATCTACTCTCTTCATGTCGGGGAAGTCCCTGCCGTCTGAACACGCAGGTCCCTACAGTTTGCCTGGTGTGTGTTTTTTTTTTTTTTTGCTTGAAAATGCTCAACACAATGATGGGAATCAATTTGGATTCAGCCAAGCGCTCTATCGACTCGAACGTCTTCATCTGTAAACACAAACATGTAAAAAAAAACAATGATGGAGAGACAATTTGGAGTTCAGCCGTAGCGCTCTATCGACTCAACGTCTTCCAGTCTGTAAAACACAACAAGCAATGATGGGAGAGTCAATTTGGTGTTCAGCCGAAGCGCTCTAATCGACTCCACGTCTTCATCTGTAATCACAACAAGCAATGATGGGAAGTCAGATTTGAGTTCAGACCGAAGCGCTCTATCGACTCAACGGTCTTCATTTGTTAAACACACAAGCAATGATGGGAGATCAGATTTGAGTTCAACGATAGCGCTCTAATCGACTCAACGTCTTCATCTTATACACATCAAGCAATGATGGGAGAGTCAGAGTTGGAGTTTCAGCCGAAGCGCTCTATCGCTCAACGCTTCATCGTAAACACAACAAGCAATGAGGAGAGTACAGATTTGGAGTTCAGCCGAAGCGCTCTATCGACTCAACGTCTTCATCGGTAAAACACAACAAGCAATGATGGAGAGTCCAATTTGGAGTTCAAGAGCCGAAGCGCTCTAATCGAACTCAACGTCTTCAGCTGTAAACACAACCAAGCAATGATGGGAGAGTCGATTTGGAGTTCACCCAAGCGCTCTACGACTCAACGTTCCTTCAGTCTGTAAAACACAACAAGCAATGATGGGAAGCAGATTTGGATTCAGCGAAGCGCTCTAATCGCCTCAACGCTTCAGTCTGTAAATCCACAACAAGCAATGATGGGGAGAGTCATTTTGGAGTTCACCGAATCGCTCTATCGACTCAAACGCTTCAGTCTGTAAACACAACAAGGCTATGATGGGAGATCAATTTGGAGTTTCAGCCGAAGCGCTCGATCACTCAAACGTCTTCAGTCTGTAAACACAAAAAGCACTGGATTGGAGAGTCAGATTGAGTTCAGCACCCGAAGCGCTCTATCGACTCAGACGTCTCAGTCGTAAACACAACAAGCAATGATGGGAAGTCAATTTGGAGTTCAGCAGCCGAAGCGCCTAATCGAATCAACGTCTTCAGTCTGTAAACACACAAGCAGTGATGGGAGAGTCAATATGGAGTTCGCCGAAGCGCTCTATCACTCAACGTCTTCAGTCTGTAAACACAACAA
>CM031601.1:7831839-7849339 GCA_018398815.1 Conus ventricosus
GGTTTTGGGCCTTTCTGACAGTGTTGGATGGAAACCGTGCAGCGGTACAGTTAGCAGTAAAGGAGTGAGATCGATTGGAGATTGTGTGTGGTGTGTGTGGTGTGGGGGGGGGGGGGGGTGCTGTCGTGCAAGCGTTTGCGTTGCAAGCGTGTGTGTGTGGTGTGTGTGTTGTGTGTGTGTGTGTGTGTGTGTGTTTGCGCGTGTGTGCGGGCGTGGCATTGTGTGCATGTGGGTCAATGTGTGTGTTGTTGAGTGTGTGTGTGTGTGTGCCGCGTGCATGTGTTGTGTGTGTGTGTGTGTGTGTGTTCAGCGTGTGGTGTGTGTGTGTGTGTGTGTGTGTGTGTGGGTGTGTGTGTGGGTTGTGTGTGTGTGTGGTGTAGAATGTTGCTTGTGCGCGAGCGCGATGCGTGATGATATACAATAATCATGTGTCTGTTTTGCGGGGGGAGGGGGAGGGGGTTATAGGTTCACCACTCTCCTCTCTGGTCGCTCTCATCTCTCTCTGTGTGTCGCTCTCTCTCTGTCGCTCTCTCCCTGTCCTGTCTCTCCCTCTCTCTGTTCACTCTCTGTCTCTCTCTCTGGTTTCGCTCTCTCTTCTGTCTGTCTCACTCTCTGGTCTCTCTCTCCTCTCGCTGTCTCTCTCTGTTCTCAGTCTCTCTCTCCGGTCTCTCTGTCTCTCCTCTCGCTCGCTCTCTCTCTCGCTCTCTCCTCTCTCTCTCTCTCTCTATCTTTCTCCGTGTTCGTGCGGCGTGCGAGCGTGCGTGCGTGCGTGTTGTGTGTGTGTGTGTGTGTGGTGTGTGTGGTTGTGTGTGTGTGTGTGTGTTGTGTGTGGTGCGTGCGTGTTGTAAGTGTTGTGCGTTCGCGTGTACGTGTGAGTTGTGTGTGGTGTGTGTGTGTGTGTGGGGTGTGTGTGTGTGTGTTGTGTGTGTTGTGCTTGCTTGTGATGTGTGTCGTGATGTCTGTGCGTGTACTGTGGGTGGGGGGGGGGGGGGGGGGGTGTGTGTTGTTCGGTGGTGTGCGTGTGTGTGCGTCGTGCGGCGTGCGTGCGTGCTGCGTGCGTGTGTGGTGTGTGTGTGTGTTGTGCGTGTGCCGTGTGCGTTGCGTGCCTGCGTGAGTGCGGCCGCGCCGTACGCACAGAACGCTTAACATGATGAGGCATCGCAAAAAAGAAAAGAAAAATCTAAATATAAAACAACTATAATTACAAACCATTCCTCTGTCAGGACAGGCCCTACGTGTTTTCAACATAGCCCGGGCAGTTTGACGCATCCGCTGGTGGCCGACACCGTTCTACGCTACTGCGTGACCTGCCATTGTGCCCGGGGGCTAGGAATACCACTTCCGCTGGGCGGATCGCCAGTAGGGGCGCCACAGGGCGACGGTACCTGGAACGGAAATCATCGAGAGCTCATCAAACACGAGTGCCAGCCCCTGGAGTGTTTCTGGAATTGGGCTTGGCGGAAGATCGCAGATCCGGGAAGGTTTTCCATCTGTGAAAAAACAGTGTGACATGCGAGCTGTTGTGGGCACCGGTGTGTACGTGTATGCAATGCCGTGATGAAGTGAAAGGATGATGACAAGATTATGAAAACAACTATCTGGGGAGTTTAATCGGCACATTTCTAGAAGGGTCTGCGGTGGGAGGCCGGCTATTAAATGAGGTCTTTTACACGTGAAATTCTTTCTTATCCACCCGTAGTGAATGGTAAAGAACAAACAAAATAACTCGTATTTCGAGATGAAAGAAATACACTCCCATCACGCCAAACGAATGCTGACGACACCGAATCGCCCTGCAATAGACAGCACAGACGCACAAACACACTCAGACATGACACACAAAGCGCACAGAACAAACAGCAACATCAGCACAGAGCACACAGAACAAACAGCCAATATGACACACAGAGCCACACAGAACAACACAGATATGACAGCACAGAGCGCACAGAACAAACAGCCCAATTTGACAGCACAAGAGAGCGCACATAACAAACAGCAAATATGACAGCACAGAGCGCCACAGAACAAACAGACAATATGACAGCACAGACGCACAACAAACAGCAGATATGACAGCACAGAGCGCACAGACCAAAACCAATATGAACAGCACAGAGCGCACAGAACCAACAGCAGATATGACAGCACAAGGCGGCACAACCAAACAGCCGATATGACACAAAGAGCGCACAGACCAAACAGCAGATATGACAGCACAGACGCACAGAAACAAACTTCAGATTACAGCACAGAGCGCACAGAACAAACAGCAGATATAACAGCACAGAGCGCACAAACAAACAGCAATATTACCAGCACAGAGCGCACAGAACAAACAGCATAGACAGCACAGAGCGCACAGAACAAACAGCTGATATGGACAGCACAGAGCGCACAGAACAAACAAGCAGATAATGACAGCACAAGCGCACAGAACAAACAGCATATATGACAGCACAGAGCCCAGAACAAACAAGTAACATAACCGCCCCCAACCGCCCCCCCAAAAAAAAAAAAAAAAAAAAAAAAGAAAAATAGAAAAAACAAAAAAAGATGGTTCCAAGCTACCTATATACCCCGTACAGACAACATGTCCACAGCAATAACAACTGGAGAAATGAGGCAATTATTAGATGAACATTTCCTCAAGACTGCACAAGCTTTTCGATCTTAATATTAGTCCGAAACAAGTACGAAAAAACAAAAGTACAAACGGACGAAAGTTAAACAATAAGCACAGGCAAACCTTGATTTTGATTGAAATAAAGGACATCTAAAGACAGGAAAGGAATCATATATAACAAAGAGTAGGATACTCTTGCTCACCCAAAGGAGATATAATACACGCCAATGACTCATGGATGGTACCCATACCCCATGTAACGTACTCATTCAGATCTTGAACGGCAGGGCGGCGGAAATAGAAAATGGGGTCCCACCTTCTGAATCCATGTCATGGTCTTGATACACAAAACCTCCCAACACTTCACGGCCTGCTTCAGACGGTTTTGGCTGAGCAATTGGAGAATATTTGTGGGGGGGGGGGGGGGGGGGGGGGGGGGGGGGGGGGGGGGGGGGGGGGCGGGGCACGGGACCGAGGGATGGATACGATATACTGGAAAGAACATTTAACGCGTGAGTTCACTTCCATGTAACCAAAGACGCATTCCACCATGTGCTTTTTGCCCGACTCTTACCTCCCAATCTGCCCCCCCCCCCCCCCCCCCCCCATTCCTCTCTGTCTGTCTGACTTGTCTGTCTGTCTGTCAATCTGTCCTCCTTTTTTTGTAGTTTGAGCATATTCTTTTTTTTTTTGTGGTGTGGTTGTGTGTGTGTGTGTGTGTTGTGGGGTTTGTGTGTGTTGGGTACTGTGTGTGTGTGTTGTGTGTGTGTTTTGTGTGTGGTGTGTGGGTGGTTCTGTGACTTCCGTGGTGAATCACTTTCATTGTAACCAAGGACACATTCACTGATTTGGTGGTTTTCCCCTACTCTTACTACCTCCCGCTCTGTCCTGTCCCCCCACCTCATTCTATGTCTGTCTTCCTGTCTGTCCTGTCTCCGTCATTGTCTGTCTGTCTGGTCTGTCTGTCAGTCTGTCTCTCCGTATGTTGTTTGTTTTAGCATTATTCTTTGCGGCGTGTGTGCGGTGCGCCGCGCCTGTGAGTGTGTGTGTTGTTATGTGTGTGTGTGTTGTGTGTGGTGTGTTTCGGTTGTGTGTGTGTGTGTGTGTGTGTGTTGTGTGTGTGTGTGTGGTGTGTGTGCGTGCGTGCCTGCGTGCGGGCGTCGTGTGTTTTAGTGTGTGTGTGTTTTGTGTGTGGTTTAATGTGTGTGCGCGCGCGCGTGCTTATGTGATGGTTCCAACGCGTCCACAAAGGGCGGAAGCCGCTGTTACAAAAAAGTCTTTCTTAATAACAGCGAACCCAATAAAGCAAACAAATTCAGCTATCGTTTCAGAGACCCATAGTCAAGTAAGACAGCGTTACCCAGTGGCTGACAATGAATTCGAAACACTCGTGAGTCGGGGTTTTTTTTTCCGGCTTGAATACCGTCTTCTGTAGCACCCAACGCAATGGATACATGATTCAGCAGGGAAGGTCGAAGGGGCAAAGAAGATGGATTGGTCCACTCATGACCCTGTGCCTTAGACCTAGAACGCTCTGGCCTCTTTCGGCCATTGCTTTCTGGAGTGAAGCCGTTTTGTCCTATAATTCTTGAGGATTTGTTTTCAATTGAAAATACCATCTCGTGAACGGAATTAAAGGAAGTTTATTTGAGCACACAAACCAAAAAACAACAACAACAACAACAACAAACACATTCACACACCGCGCGCCACACACACACACACACACACACGCAAACGCACACGCACACACACACACACACATCTCCACACACACACAACACACAACACACACACACCACACACACACAAATACACACTCACACACACACACACACACACACACACACACACCACACAAACACACACAAACACAACACACACTCACACACACACACACACATACACACACAACACACACGCGCACACACGCACGCACCACGCACGCACGCACAAGTATCAGTCACTCTGAGCAGGAAAGCAAAATGAATCCCACCCTTCTAATGCACTCCAACTCGCTCCCCGTTCAACCACTACCCCCTACCCCCCCCCCCCCCACCACCCCCCTCGCTCCCCCCTTCCTCCCCGCGACCCCTTCCCCATCTCCCCCCCCCCCCCCCCCGGCATTTCTATCAGTGTCATTTTTAGGCATCGAGGACTTGCCTGTGGCGTGTTCCTTCTACCCCCCAAATTCCAAGGGTTCGTTTGCTACACCACAGTACGCACAAGTAATTAATATTTTATCAGATTATTATTTAATATACTGCAGACCTCCCAGAATGGAAGAGTCACCCAGAGATCATCAGCCAGAGTGGCCTGAACCAGACATAGTAGTTCCTCTCTCATCAACCAAGCAGCGATCATGATCAAACTCGCGTGCCAATGATACAGAATGAGGCAGATCAAATCTACAAGACTGAAAACGTATGCGGATCTGGCAAACACCTAGGAGAGAGGCTATCAGTCAAATCCTCACGAAAAAACAACATTGGAGCTAGGGGGGTTTTGTAGAACGTCCGCATACAGCCCCATGAAACAGCTCTCAGTTTTCAGGGAGGGAAACAAACCGAGCCCGAAAAGCAAGGGCAGAAGCGGCAGAGATGTTCAAGCAGGATCTGTCAAGGAGGAACAAAAGTGAACTTCATAAGCGTAAATTTCCTACAATATCAGGTTCCCTGTGGCTCATGGTTAATGCGAGTCATTAAGTGGAAAAATAACCATGTCCCAAGGGTCATGGTTCGAATCCCACCATGGCTCGTCCCAAGATGGAAAAAGAAAAAAAACGGGGCACAAGGACATCCGATCCGAGTCAGAACCCGGTGGCCCAACCCCCCTAGAGATAAGGCCGAAACTCTTGTTGAAAGGGCTTCTCTGGTTGAGGACTCTCCTGCGGCCACGCTTCTCCACAGTTTCTTTCTACTTACTTAGCATCAGCATTGTTATTGGTATATCAGTATTACTGTTATCAAGTATCATGCACTTCAGCGTTATCATTATTATTATCATTTAACATCATCCACCCACCCCCCTTTCATTCCCCTTCAACCGTCTCTTCTGTGTCTCTGTCTCTGTCTTAATGTCCCTCCTCTAACAAACGCGCCGCGCAGCGCGCGACACACGCACACACAACTCACCAACAAGAACACAAACAACTAGAAGGAACAAAAAAACGATCCCGTCGTGTCCAGGAGATTCAAAGCGTGTGTTGTGTGTGGTGTGTGTGTGTGTTGTGTGGCGTGCGTGCGCGCGCGGCGCGCGTGTGTGCGTGCTGCGTGTGTGTGTGTGCGTGTGTGTTTGTGCGTGTGCGTGCGTGTGTGGTGTGTGTGTGTTGTGTGTGTGTGTGTTGTTCCCCCTGGCAAGGAGGAGACCTACCTTCGCCCCTCTGACTATCACGTCGGACCGGAAAAAGTTGCTGGACTTCACCAAGCCCTTCTATGTCGCTGGGCATCTCCATCAAATCAAACCCCGAAACACCGCCCCTCTCGTCCCTTCTCCCTTCCATGGAGCCCCTTCGCTCCAGTCACAGACCGCAAGGGGCGCCGCAATGCCAATCTCGTGACTGGTTCCATCACATTCCCATAATCAACATTAGTGTTCCTATATCATATCAGTTCATCTCATGTTTCATAATTATAGGCAAAGCTCTTTCTTTTTTATCTATTGACCTTAATTTGTTATTACCTACTAAACAAAACAATTTTAAAAAAAGTTTATTGGGTAAAATCAAATCAACACGACAAACTACATTCCAAGACAAAACACGACACGTTTCGACCTCTAGTCTCTTCAAAGCATGATAAAACAACATTTCAGCAAGCAAACAAAGAACGAGCACCACGTATCTTTTCAACAGTTGACAATGATTCTCTGTTCTTCGTTTAGAGACAGGTAAAGATCGAACGCTCTGTTTTGTCTTGTCATTTTGTTTGTCTCGTTATCTGTCGACCTACTAAACTAAAAGGCTTTGAAAATTAATTGAATTTACCTCCTCCGTGACCTCCCTGTGAACTACTTCCATACACATTCTAAACAAATATCTGATCCATTTACAGAACCAGGAACAACCTGAAGGAACGGTAGTGCACCCCCCCCCCCCCCCCCCCCGCCTCAATGAAGCATTTATGTCCAAATATTTAGATTTTAGAATCCATTTATGGTCGCCTATTACCTTTCGACCTCCCTCTCTACCACCCTAAGCCTTCGTCGCCTGTGTTCCAGAGATCGCTGTCACATGTCGCCTCATCGGGTCAGCGTGGTGCTGTTCTGGTCAGCCGCTTCAAGCGCCGAGAGTGGAACTGGGGACAACGGCGAGGCAGCTGTCCCAACACTTCACCATTTCGCAACAGTCTCCGGTTCTCGCTGGCGCCGTCATGCAAGCAAGTGCGACGTCCTCCCAATCAGTCTGACGTTTGTTTGTTTTATTATTTTTTTTTAGGCTTGACGTCATTTACGTTTGACCGTGTTTTCGTAGGTTGACCTCATTTTAATGGCTGCGCTTTTCGTTGGTTTGACGTCATTCATGTCTGGGTGTTTTCGTAGGTGTGACCCATTTATGTCTGGTGTTTTTCGTTTGACTTTGACCTTATGTGTCTACTTGTTTTCTGTAGTTTTAACATTATTGTTTTTTGTTAATCTGACTTTTTCTTGGATTGACAGTGATTTATGTGTAATTGTTGTTCGTTGGATTTAACATCATCATATGTCTGAATTGTTTTGGTTGGATAGACATTATGTCTTTCCTTATATCGACATATTTGTGTCTGACATGTTTTTTGTTAGATCTTCACGTTATTTTGCCTCACTGTTGTTGTAGATCTGACGTTATTAAAGTCTGACTTGTTTTGAAATGGTTTTGACAATAATTTATTCGACGTTTTTCGTTGGAATGAACAATCTTTTATATGCCTAACGCGTTTTCCTTAAGATTTGATCGGAGGGTTTATGTCCTGACATGCTTTTGTTGGATATTGACATTGTTTATGTATGTTGTGTTTTCGTTGGAATGGACATTATTTATGACTGACTTATATTCGTCATCATCAATCATCATATACATTTGTCTTGCCGTGTTTTCGTTTGAGTCGATAATTCTTAGAACGACGATAAGTTGATGATGATTGTGACGCGATGATGGTGATGAATAGTAACTCAATATTGGTGATATTCCCATAGCCTGCATACAACCCAAGACTAAAACGATTTGAGTAAAGTTATCGTGTTTGTATTGATTCGAGGAATACATAGACGTTGTTTGAAATCACTTTAGGAAGGTCTTCTATCTACCCATGATTTTCTTGCTGGTTCCATTGATGTCCAGATATGGGAATTGATGGTGACATCATGATATGAGGGCATCTCTATGTCAAGGATGATGATGATGATGATGATGATGAATGATGATGATATTGCTCAAGATGATGATGATGATATTATGATATGTTGATGAAGATGATGATGATGATGATGATGATGATGAGATGTTAAAGAAAGAAGAGTGATGTGATGATGATGATGATAATGATGATGATGATGATGATGAATGAGAAAGATGATGATAAAAAAAAAAAAACAACAACAGCAGAAGAAGTGAGGGAAATGAGTTGGTTGATTGAGAAAGACACTAATGTTTTTTGGTTACTACTTTCCTATTCTTGTTTTGCTAAGATTCTTGTTATTTTTTGTGGTGCGCGAATACGATGCCTGGTGTCGCACCCTTCTCCCTCCTCCTCACTTTGTCGCCGTGCGAGCGAGGTGTGGCGTGCGTGACGTGCGTGCGTGCGTGCGCGCGCGCGTGTGAATGTGCGTGGGTGTGGTGTGTGTTGTGGTGGTGTGTGTGTTGTGTTGTATGTATGGTGTTGTGTGTGTGTGTGGGTGGTGTTGTGTGTGTGTGGTATGTGTGTGTGTGTGTGTGTGTGTGTGTGTGTGTGTGGGTAATCAGCCGAGGTCCACTACGTTACTTATTACCGGCCTAAAAACTTATTTCTGTTCTTCTAACACCCTGCATGTTCTCTGCCTTATGTGGATCTATACTTTCCCCTCTCACCACGGGTTTAAGAAACATGACTTGAAAATCCCCTAACACCCCCCTCCCCTGCTTTCCATCCACGCTGCCTCTCCTCCCCTCCCCACCCCTCCCCTAGCTTAGCTGACTTTGAAAAATCAATAAAAAGTAACGTACCGAATTGCCAAGCATGTGGGAAAAAAAAGAGAGCTAAAACCTTAGAAAATACTGCGGCAATATATCCGATTCCTTGAAAACAACGACACAAGCCACTGACTCTATTCAGTGTAAGGGCAACAGAACTTCAATGTATTCTTTGATGTTTTTGTTTTCTGTCGACCTGTAACCATGTCGGGTCGGATCGTGACGAGCGGTGGGGGTTCTTTCCACTCTCATCATCATCAGCTCCTACACACGCCAACCTGCCGCCTACCGACGACCATAGGATGAACGCCCCATCAAGTCTTGCCGAAACCTGCCAAGCAGACCGAATCAAGTTACGGCACCTTACTTCAAGTCCACCAACCTTTTTTCAATGTAGTCCTTCAATCCACGATGGACTGATGTGGGTTGGAGGCCGTGGCTACAGACCCCCCCCCCCCCCCCCCCCCCAATAAAAAAGAAAAAGAAAACAAGAGAAAAAAGAAAAGCAGCAGAACATCACACAAGACCGAACACCCCCCCCCCCCCCCCCCCCCCCCCCATTTCTTCTGACTCCATTTCTCAAAATAGTCCTTCGAATGAGACTATAAACCGAGGGTCACGTGTGTGAACGCACGCATAACATCTTGTACACACGTAAAATGCCATAACTAACTTGGGAATGAGAAGGCCATTTGGCCGTTGGTATGGATACCTAACACATAAACATACACCCTCTGCGAAATTGAAAGAATGAAGGTAGTAAGAAATGGAGTGAACGATATTGGCTGGATGACACGGGAAACTACTGCAATGAATCGCCGGCAGGCAGCTCGTCAGTCGCACTACTCAGGTAGTCAGCCCGTTGTTAACACGAGAGTTATTGTCAGCGCCTAGGAACCTTTGGCAAAGTGGCTTTGTAAAGGCTATGTCATTAATTATTTATTTGCTGCTGCTGCGCTGTTTGCTGCTGCTGCTGCTGCTGAGAATGATATGATGATGATGATGAAGATGATGATATATGATAATGATGAGAAAGGCTGATGATGATGATGAGAGATACTGATATGATGATGATGATGATGATGATGATGATATGATCTAACACACAAATCCTGATGCCTGAGAGGACCTGTAATCCAATATGAACTCCGACTTCCCGGTTAAATCAGCGCCTTCTTCATCTACAGGAACTCCCAATGAGGATATCAACGACCGGAACCGAGCGAAATGTTAGCAATAAGTGAAAGGCTAGTGGCCGAGTCACAATTCGGCAATCAGACGGAACGGAAATTCATGGTATCATGCAGTGGTTTATCAAAGCTTGTTCAGTGGCGAGTCTGGAAGATGGGTGGGTGCCTGCACACCGCTTCATGATTGCCAGAATTGTGAGAAGGCAGTTCAAACAGTACACACGACTGAGGTTAGAGAACGGCTATACTGACTTGCAATACATTCATGACTCCAACAGGGAATGTTGGAGGGGGGTGCTTGTACGGACTGGCATACTCTCTCTCTCCCCCCCCCCTTCTCTCTCCGCCCCCCCCCTCTCTCTCTCTCTCTCTCTCTCTCTCTCTCTCTTTCTCTCATGTATGTATTGATTTCATTCATATGAACAAACTCTACAACTTTAGGCCAGTCGAGGTCTACAACTACTGTTGGACTGACCGACCTAAACGGCTGAGTGACGGATGAATTGTCAGGCTAACTGGCTCAATGACTTCGTTCAGGTCTGACAAATTAACTTCCGACTGGGCGAGCTGACAGGTTAAGCAACACACTCGTTGATTGGATGACTTGATGAGTGCGTGACAGACTGACTGACACATTGATTGACTGGATTACTTGATGAGCGACTGACAGACTGACTGACACGTTGATTGATTGGATTACTTACGGTCACCGAAATATGAGGCACAAATTATCGCGCCGGAGCAAATTGTCTTCGTCGACGACTGTTTCGGCAGAACGTGAAGGCTCAGTTGTCGCCTCTGGCACGTATTAGGGCATTTCGCCACATCAAAAAAAAAAAAAACCCACCCCAAAACTTGATTGATCCTGTGGTCATTATGAACATCAGGTCACCGTGTGTCTGTTGTGTTATGATTCCTACGTGTTCAACTTCATGACCATGCCACAGTGGTAAACGCTGCCAATCAACCTGTGTTCATCAAACTCGGTGTAAGTGTGACGGGTTCATGGTATTCCTATCTCATGTCGCTGAGGCACCACGGCACGAATTTGCTTTGTTTGTTTGTTTTGCCAGTACATTTACTGTTCACAAACCATCACTGGACAGACAGACGAACAGATGGAACAAACGACGGCGACGAAAGCTGTCAGGGTGACAAGACTGTGCCGCAGAATTTGATACAAAATGGTCACTGGCGACAACTTTGTGCGTGGACGACAAGTTGTGCCGTCACATGGGCGTGTTGCAGAGAGTGAATGGTTGGACGCGGGGTGGGTGCCTAGATGGCATGGGCAATACTATCTCTATCCGTCTGTCTGTCTGTCTGTCTGTCTGTCTGTCTCTCTCTCTATCTCTCTCTCTCTCTCTCTCTCTCTCTCTCTTTCACACGCACACTCTATATAATTTTCTGCTTTTTTATTTCTCTCTCTCTCTCTCTATTTTTCTGCTTTTTCATCTCTCTCTCTCTCTCTCTCTTCTCTCTTCTCTCTCTCTCTCTCTTCTCTCTCCTCTCTTCTCTCTCTCTCTCTCTCTCTCTGTATGTGTATGTATATGTATATGAGGCATGCGCTCGCACGCGAATTTGTGTGCTTGTATGTGCGCATGTGTGTGCGTGTGTTATACGTTAGCCTTTTACTTTTTTTCTTTTCTTTGTTCTTTTTATTCGTCTTCTTCTCTCTTTTGTCTTCTTCTTTCTTCATTTATTTCTTTATTACTATTTCTTTCTTTATCTATTCTTTTTCTTTTGCCAGTAGACAACGTTCCCCATCCCCATCCCTCCATCATTTGCCCGCCCGCGCGCGCGCGTGTGTGTTTGTGTGTGTGTGTGTGTGTGTGTGTGTGTGTGTGTGTGTGTGTGTGTGTGTGTGTGTGCGCGTGTGCGTGTGTTGTGCGTTCGCACGCACTTGTGCATGCATGCAGGATCTGTTACCTGCGTCTGTATCATTAATCTACTTTTCATAGTCTAATTATGGATTAGTGTATTCAGCTTTTTTCCCTGTAGTTGCTATAATGACTTGCATGTTTTGCAATGTCTTTTTTTTATTTCTCTTCTTCTTTTTTTGTGTTTCCCCAGGGCTGGGTGGGAGAGAGAAAAAAAGCATGTACACTTTGCTTATCTCATTACCCTGGTAAAATAAGATTTCGTTCGTTCGTTCTCTCTCTGCTGTTTTGTTTCCTTTAGACATCTCTCTCCAACCCCCTAGCCTCCCAACAACTACCACCCTGTTCCCCCATGTTGTCCAACCAGCCCCTTCCAACCCTTCCCATAACTCGCTCATTCCCACTTTTCCTCTGGCAGCAAACGACGGTGTCGCTGTACCAGCGCATGTGGTCCTTCATGACGTCACAGAAGGACGTCTTCGTCCAGACCACGAGGAGGGATCAACAGGGTGCGACGGTTCCACGGCAAGTACGCCTTCCTCATCGGAGTCCACCACCAACGAGTACCACAACAACCGCAAGCCCTGCGACACCATCAAGGTGGGCACCAACCTGGACTCCAAGGGCTACGGCGTGGCCACTCCCATGGGCTCGGACATCCGGAGGAAAGAGAGAGATTCAGATTCAGGTGTTTTAGTCCTAGTTAGGCCATTGCGCTTACTAATATAGGAGGTAAGTGAACAAATCCTTTCACACAAAGTGTCCTATACCAATATAATAAAGTCAGAAGAGTATTTACAAAATAGCAGTCTCACGCGACGAAACGCTCTATGCAAGAAAACAGAGAGAGAGAGAGAGAGAGAGAGAGAGAGAGACAGACAGACAGACATACAACAGAGATTCAGATTCAGTGATTTATTCATATATGTTCAAGGATGTGTGAACAACTAAGTACAATAGTCCAATGAAATGTAATACGGAACGAACAAGAATTATTTGAGGGCAGTTTCAAGAATGTGAACACTTCTCTATCTCTATACTTAAAGGCATATGCAAGAAAATTGAGAGAGAGAGAAGAGAGAGAGAGAGAGAGAGAGAGAGAGAGAGAGAGAGAGAGAGAGAGAGAGAATGCTAATGCGAATGCGAATGCGAAATTTATTCAGATAAAGGCCAGAGCCCCATACTGAAGGGTGATACCTGCAATACACATGATATTAAATACTATCATGAAGGAATATGCAGGAAAAAGCAAACATATATGCACAATGCAATATATCAAGAATAAACGTACGCAGCCTTTGTTGCGCTTCCATAAATGTACCGAGAAAGATTTAAGAGAGTAATTTCATTTCTTGATGCGAGGAGTAAGATTCAGTCTAAAGCTACAGGGTTCAAAAAATACTTGGCTTAATAAATTTTCACTCTAAGGTCATGAAAACAGGACAGCAAAAAAGGAAATGGACTTCATCTCTCCTGTCCAGATTACATAAGCGGCATATCATTTCATTTTCACTAATGGTACTATACCTTAAACGATGACACGCAATGTCAGAAACACCAAATCGAAACTTACTCAATGCACTCTTAACATACTATTCATATCCTTTGAATGTACGTTCTATCATATGCGTTGTTTTAAAGAGTCTGTATTGCGCCAAATTCTCTCACTACTATAATGTGATCATGCCAGTCCTGCCATCTGCAGTCAATTACGCTTTGTTTAAAACATTTAAAAAATCCTGGTATATTTTCAACTCCTTGGTTGTCCCAAACATAACCAAAGTCCATAAGAAGTTAAGCACTGTGCGAACATTAGTAACCCATGCTTCTTGCCATTGCAATCCAGATTTCTCAACACTTTGTAAGCTTTAAGAGTATTTTGATTTCTTCCATTCTATTATTTTCAGCCAGTAAATATACATTTCAAAAACGAGTTAACATAGATTGGATATCGTCCAAGCTCACCATAAACTAGATCATTCGGTTCGACTGTCTACATTTAAAAATCTTTCATTGCATACAAATGGACAATTTCTATTTCAACACTTTTCTCAAGAGCCCAAATTTCCGCCCCATATTGTAATATTGGCTGCACCTGAGAATCAAATAGCTTTGAGAACACTGAAAATGCATTACAATTCAATCTATATAACGTTGTGAAGTAATAACAGCGACTGCTCTCTTTTGCTCTATTTGCAAGGTCTTGGCATCCAAACGTTGAAACTTAATCTGTTGTGAAATAAAAACCAAGATACTTATATGCATTGGCAACAAGAATATATTGACTACCATAGACCCATCTCTCAGTTCGAGCCAAATATCCAACCTTACGGAACACAATAATATTAGTCCTTATTCATATTACTTTAATTCTAATCTAGATGCACGGAATACAAACTATTCAATTGTCCTTTGAAGACCAATAACATTTGTAGACATTAAAATAATGTCGTCAGCAAAAAGCAAGACAAAGATCTCCAAAAGGTCAAAAGTTTACACCATGCCTACCATTTGAATAATTTCCATGGCCAGTTCATTTATGAACAAGGAAAACAAAACTGGACTGCAGACATCCCCCTTCTTAACTCCTCTGGTACACATGACATAATCTGATAATTTTGCTCCAGATCTGACCCTATCTTCACTTCACTATACATACTCCGTACACAACGTACAGTTTACCTTAATCCATTCTTCAATAAAATAGGCCATAACAATATCCGTGAAACTGAATCAAAGGCTTTTTCAAAATCTACGAAAGCAACATACAACTTTCGATTGTTCACAAATTGTTTCTGAACTGCGGCTAAAAGACTAAACATATGTCAATTGTAGAGTACCATTCTGAATCCTGCTTGTGTGTTCTCCTTTTATTATTCTGAGATATCCATTCATGTAATCGGTTATTGAAACGGAACTATAAAGTTTTACTACATATATTGCACAAAGATATACCCCTATAATTGTTTACATCATTTATCTCCCCTTTTTAAACAAGTTGGCAATATTATGGATTCTTTCCAGTCCTCTGATAAACCCCAGTGTCAAAAAGAAAGTTAAAGAATTTACATAAAAAGCTACAACGGTCTCACCAGAATTCTTGAAAAACTCACCAATGATACCATCAGTCCAGCACTTTTACCATTTTTCAATTTTTTAATGCTAGTATTATGTCTTCTCTGGATATTGGTCTATCATATAATTTTCTTCATTATCAATCATCCACATTGGTCACTCTGTACACTTGGTCATCTTTTTCTAGCAAATTTTTAAATGTAGGAACCAATCTTCCATTGGAATGTTATTTATAGGTTGTGATTTCTTTTTTGAAATTTTGTGTATAGTGTTCCAGAAAAACTGTTGATTTTTGACTGAGGACATAAGATCATCAAAAGAGAATCATTGTATTCTTTCTCTTTTCTTTTATTTAAATTTTTGTATTCTCATTCTTGCTATACAGAACGATACTCTGTCATTTTTATCCACGTTTTCAAAAAATTCTGTACAATTTACGTAATTTACTTTTGGCTGCCCTACATTCTGATCAAACCAATTCTGCTCAAATTTCTTGTTTACTGGTTTAATTTTCCTCATATTTTCAGCTTGTTCTTTGACAGTTTCATTAAATAAAGACAGTGCCTTGTTTACGTCCACATGAATAAGATCTTCCGCAGCTTTCAACTTTTCTAGAACATGTGGTGAATTCATAAGATCCGTAAACTGTTGACCATAATCTGAATTCCAGCAATACTGAACAGTGAACTGACTACCCTGACCACACTGTACACTAGGAGCAATACTGGTATGTGGCTGATCAGTCTGCATTTCAATACACATCACTAGTGGCAAGTGATCAGAATCGTATCTTTCCATCACAGTAAGAGAAATCCTTTCATACAATAATCCAAAAAGTATACAGATGCTAAAAAATAGTCATTCACACTGCTCCCTACATCAGAAATGTACGGAAACGACCTTCAAGGTCGCCATTACATACACCATTCAGATTATCAGTCCTAATACAGTGCACATGTTAAGTAATTTCTTTCCATACAAATTAATACCTTGTCTTGGAGAACATCTTTCATATATAATATTAACCTCCTTGTCATAATTAATGTATAATTCACGTTCGCATACAATTTCCGCAGAAATGTTTGAAGTTTCTGCATTCATGTCACCACAAAATAATAATTCAATATCATCAAAATACATCAAGTTGTTGACAACACAATTCTCCAGCAATTCAATACCATCATCAAAACCACACTTGGAAAGAAAGGTGAATTTTCGAGGGACATACACACATACAAGTAAGACATTTTTACTAAAACCGAAAAAGTCTCTATCAAGCAAAAATAACATTGAATACTGATGGTCACAATCCACTTGATGAACATACGGAAGAAGACTTTTCCGTACCATACAAATCAGTCCTCCTGAACATCGACCCTGTTTCGTAAGCCTTGCAGCCGGTTTTACAAATAATCTATGGTCTGGAAAAATAGTTGACTCAAATGATTCAGCAAAAGTTTCAACCAAACATACAAAATCAAAAGAAGAAATAAAGTGGATAAAGTCTCTGTCGTGTAATTTACGAAACAATCCACAAATATTCCAGTGAAGAAAGGACACACTATTTACACACATTATTTACAAAAGACGTCAAAGGGACATGTGTATTTGTTTTCGCGTCATGTTCGTGTTCAGTATCGTACTGTCACCGCCATGACTTAAAATTCCATCTTCCATCGCACAATCATTACCATCATTCACCCCATCATTGGCACAAACAACAGCATGCAAAGGTACAAGATCATCAAGACTGTTAGCTACATCTGCACTGATACTGTCAACACTTTTATCTATTTCAGCAGCAAGTACACAATCATCACGACAGCCTCCCCGCCCAGCCCCACGTGTTCTCTCAAATACACTGTGTTGATTTTCACACACACCAGTGTTTACAGTAATGGCATAACATAGCTATGTACCATGGAAGACATATTGCACGAAACATGACCGCCAACAGTCCAATCCAGCTTTTCCACAGTTGACACATTAACCGATCGTGTGTTATTAACATCTGACCCATTGCCGTCCACACCGATGTCAGTGACAAACTGCACGGGATTTCCAACACATAGGCCTACCTGCTTCAAACCAGAATCGTTCACTGCCCCAGTTAAAGTGTCAGCACGTGGAGACGGAATATGAATCTCGTGCGGTGGCAGCTTAAATTTCGCCTCCCTCGGACTTTGACAACGGGCATTTCCCAAAGGTGCATTTTCCAATGACAGGGCCGGCCTGAATCCTATCTTAATTCCGCCAGATTGCCACCGACATCCACACCAAACTTTTTACTGTCAATACAAGATGGTCATATACCATTGACACTTTCTTTCCTTGTGCCCGAGCGGACTTAAAGTGTGGGATAATTTCTTTCTTATTTCTCTACCCGAAAGGAAAAATCTTCATTAACAAATACTTCTGTACCCTCAGTTTCTGTTTTGCTCGTAAAATTTTGTCCTTATCTTTGAAGAACGTACAACGCGCAACTATTGGCGAGTCTGGCTTGGAGTTTACACGATGCACTCGGTCGAAGGGAACCTCTCCTGCAAAATCCATTTTATCAGTTAGCATTTCTGTTACCAACTCT
>CM031601.1:7864339-7894339 GCA_018398815.1 Conus ventricosus
TCATAAAACCCTGCCGTTTGTTTGAGTCTGTTTGTTTGTTTTTTTCTCTCTACTATTGAAAAGTCTTTGGGTGTGTTTGAGTTGCGAAGGAACTCTTTTTTCGGGATTTTTTTTTTTCTGTTTGTTTGTTTGTTGTTGTTTTTTTTTTCTCTACATGATTGAAAAGTGTTTTTTTTAGGTATGTTTGAGTTGCGAAGGAACTATTTCCCCGGGATCTAGTATGGTTGCATTGTCGTGTAGAAACATGGTGGTGTTGTCCTTCGGGGCTGAAGATGAACCACGACTTCAGCTATCGCTGGGTGGTGGTGGTGGTGGTGGTGTGTGTGTGTGCGAAGATGGCTGATCAGGCCGACCCTAGCACTGAGTAGCCTGGTGCAGTGTGGACAGGGCACTGGTGCAGTGTGGACAGGGCCTGGTGCAGTGTGGACAGGGCACTGGTGCAGTGTGGACAGGGCACTGGTGCAGTGTGGACATGGCACTGGTGCAGTGTGGACAGGGCACTGGTTGCAGTGTGGACAGGGTACTGGTGCAGTGTGGACAGGGCAGACTTGGAGGTGAGCCAGGCTGAAAGGTGGTGCTTGCTCTGTTTTTACCAAAACTGATGCTTTTGTTCCCGGCTAAAACAAAAAAGGACTGAGTTACTGCTGGTCCGGTCGGTACTGGTTGTCAGATGACCGCCGCTGTTTCTTTGTTTCCTGTGATAACAGACCTAGAGACCATAATATCAGCAGAAACGGAAAATACATAGCCCCCCCCCCCCCCTCCCCCAAGAAAATCTTCATTTCTTTTCAAATTCGTGTGTTACACACACACACACACACACACACACACACACACACACACACCACAACACACACATACACACACACACACACACACACACAACACACACAGAGAGAGAGAGAGAGAGAGAGAGAGAGAGAGAGAGAGAGAGAGAGAGAGAGAGAGAGGGCGGATGGGATACGGATACGAATGTGGATGATTATTCAAAAGGCCATGCCCCCCTATTGAAGGAATGCATAAATAACATAAAATACAGGCACATGAAATGTTCACTATGAAAACAACACCAACAACAAAACGGAAAATGGACATAGGAACACGGACACTGAACAATAGATCCTTTTTTTTATCAAGTTCGTGTGTTACACCACACACCCACACACACACACACACACACACACACACACACACACACACAGAGAGAGAGAGAGAGAGAGAGAGAGAGAGAGAGAGGAGAGAGAGAGAGAGAGAGAGAGGGGACGGTTACTTTCGCATGCGTTTCATCCTCATCAGCATAGTACCAAGATCCTAGGTCGCCAGGGTGCCACAGCAGATACCTGAGCCAGAAGATTCCACCATGGCTCCCCACTGTCAATCATCAGTCACTCATCGGATCGGGTAGAGGTGTCTCCACTGATCTGCTCTTTCACCGTGTAGTAATATCCAATGAAAGCCGCTGCGCAAAGTCACACTACATCCTTGAAAACGTTTAACATCAACCCTGACACATGGGAACAAACTGCTCGGAATCCAGCTAGAAGGCGCTACTCTATCCACAAAGGTGCCCGTAGATGGCGCTACTCTATCCACAAAGGTGCCCGTAGATGGCGCTACTCTATCCACAAAGGTGCCCGTAAATGGCGCTGCTCTATCCACAAAGGTGCCCGTAGATGGCGCTACTCTATCCACAAAGGTGCCCGTAAATGGCGCTGCTCTATCCACAAAGGTGCCCGTAGATGGCGCTACTCTATCCACAAAGGTGCCCGTAGATGGCGCTACTCTATCCACAAAGGTGCCCGTAGATGGCGCTACTCTATCCACAAAGGTGCCCGTAGATGGCGCTGCTCTATCCACAAAGGTGCCCGTAGATGGCGCTACTCTATCCACAAAGGTGCCCGTAGATGGCGCTGCTCTATCCACTAAGGTGCCCGTAGATGGCGTACTCTATCCACAAAGGTGCCCGTAAATGGCGCTGCTCTATCCACAAAGGTGCCCGTAGATGGCGCTACTCTATCCACAAAGGTGCCCGTAGATGGCGCTGCTCTATCCACAAAGGTGCCCGTAGATGGCGCTACTCTATCCACAAAGGTGCCCGTAGATGGCGCTACTCTATCCACAAAGGTGCCCGTAGATGGCGCTACTCTATCCACAAAGGTGCCCATAGATGGCGCTACTCTATCCACAAAGGTGCCCGTAGATGGCGCTACTCTATCCACAAAGGTTGCCTGTAGATGGCGCTACTCTATCCACAAAGGTGCCCGTAGATGGCGCTACTCTATCCACAAAGGTGCCCGTAGATGGCGCTACTCTATCCACAAAGGTGCCCGTAGATGGCGCTACTCTATCCACAAAGGTGCCCGTAGATGGCGCTACTCTATCCACAAAGGTGCCGTAGATGGCGCTACTCTATCCACAAAGGTGCCCGTAGATGGCGCTACTCTATCCACAAAGGTGCCCGTAGATGGCGCTACTCTATCCACAAAGGTGCCCGTAGATGGCGCTGCTCTATCCACAAAGGTGTCCGTAGATGGCCGTACTCTATCCACAAAGGTGCCCGTAGATGGCGCTACTCTATCCACAAAGGCTCCTGTTTATGTGAAGAAAGGAGGACAGCTGCAGCGCAACAAAAGAGACAGGCAAGGAAAGCCCCCGCCAGCAAGCAAAGCAAAAGGACGTGTCCACATTCCCTGTCCAATCTGTCACCGCACATTCCGTGCACGCATCGGCTTGATCAGCCTGGTGCATATCCCCGCTCCCCACCCTCAACCCCAAGATGACTGAAGTGGTTATCGTCGACTCGACGGACGGAAAAAAAAAGCGAAAAACTAGTGAACACTACGCACCGTGCAATCTTTGACCGACAATCGGGTATATTTTCTAAGGCTGGGCTAAGTTATGTAAGTTTCCCCATTATTGTGTGCGTGGGTGTTTTCTCGGTTTTGTTTTTTTGTTTTTTGTTGCTGTTGTTGTAAACGTCGATGACGTAAGAACAGAACAAGATACACGTAAGATTTGGGCTTAGTTATGCAAGCATCCCGTCGTGCTAATTTATTTTTATTTTTTAATTTTCTGTGTTGGTTGTAAACGTCGATGACGTAAGAACAGAAGAAGAAACACATAAGATTCGGGGTTAGTTATGCAAGCTTTCCCCGTCGCGCGCGCGCGCGCGCGCGCGCGCGCGCGTGTGTGTGTGTGTGTGTGTGTGTGTGTGTGTGTGTGTGTTTTCTTTTTTGTCAACGCCGATGACGCAGAACAGAACAAGAATCACGTAATATCTGGGCTTACTTATGCAAGTTCTCCCGTTGTCGTAGGCTTTTGTAAACGTAGATGATGAGGACCAGAACAAAAACCACATGAGATTTGAAAAAAACCCGTTATAATCTACGAGACTTCAGGGATTATTTCTTATCAAGCAAACATCATATGGGTGTAGACTGGTAAAGGTTTCGGGTCTATTATCAGCTATTTTTAGGGCTGTGCTTCTTCTGCCCTCGGCAACTTATTCCTAAGCTGCATGATGTTATCTTGATGGTTTTACATTTGACCATCCGAACGAAATTAAGAAGCCGCTGAAGCGTTATTTTGATAAAGCTGGGTCAACAAAAAATCCTCTCCAGCGGTTTTGTTTGTTTGTTTGATTTCTATTCCTCGCTCAACTGTTTTGTTTGTTTGTTTGATTTCTATTTCTCGCTCAACTGTTTTGTTTGTTTGTTTGATTTCTATTTCTCGCTCAACTGTTCGAACTTTCTGTTCCAGTTTTTCACAGCACGACGTTCCTCGCGGACGCAAACGTTGGTATGACGTCACGGATCGTTCCAATGTGTGACCGCAGCCTTACGTCATCATGGAATGTTGTGAGCATCAGATCTGTCCCAGCCTCCACAACTCACCTTCCAGAGGGAAAAAAAAAAAAGAAAAAAAAAAAACAAAACCCACCAACCCAATGTGTTCCTTCTTATTTATTGACGTATGGCACAGGCCCTCATTTTCTCAAACAGCTATAATTAGTAATAACTGTTGTCTTTTTTAAAACTTTATATTCTATGTGTGCACGTGTGTCAGCGCCCGCGCGCCTGCCTGTGTCTGCGTCCACGCGGTGTCTGTGGACTATGTATATGTCTGCCTCTTCGTGCATGTGTGTGAAAAGCGCGCGTCTGTATGGCGTAAGCGAACATTGTAACATACACTGATGTCCTTGAGAAAGCCAAGATTATGAAATGTGCGCCCCTTGACTGAAGATCACCGAAGTGTTGTCCTGTGTTCGTTTCGTGTTGATTTTCTAATTTACATAAAACTAAACTAAAAAAAAAAGGCGACAATCTCATGTTGAAGAAAAAATGTGCCGGCTATGTCGACAGACAGCTGCTTTATTTACGTTCTAGAACGGATGTCAACAACCAAGAAAGAAAGAAAAGTGATCAGATCTAACACGTTACTGTACGATGGCCTGCGCTTTGGAACGCCCAGACTGATTGGAGAATAGACAGAGTATTTTTCCATGCCTCCAGGACATTCATCTACATTTATCTCACTCTCTGACACATCACCCACGAACAGAAAGATCGTTCGTCACTACTTGGGTCAAATCAGGGACCATAGTAAGGGGACACCCAGGTCTACAAAACACGCTTCACCGGGCCTTTTGTTCACTTGCGGACAGGACCGTTTCTACAGGCGTTGGGGTCATTTACTTCCGGTCGTAAAGTTCGCAGTATGTTACGCTATAATTCTTCCATGTTAGGTTCTTCTGTCTGTATATCATGACTTCTTTTGGGTACTTTATGGAAGATAAGGTCTTCATTCGTGGCCTTCTGAGCAGCAGAACCAAGAATAACATTGTCAGAAACGAACGTAGGAGCTCCAAGATGTGTTGATATTAATTAAGAGGCGGGCAGTTTTCGATGTGCAAAAGTCGACGTTCTGAGAACCGTTAGTAAAGTTCCCTTACGCATCCCAGTCCACGGCCGTTCTGGGTGAATGGGACCCCCCCCCCCCCCCCCCCAGACCCCCCCCCCCCCCCCTCCCGCCTCTTCTAATGTCCTTATTCAAATATCGGAGTTTAGCGTGAGTAAATCACTTCATCCGCTAACGTTATGTCGCGTCTTGGTTTGTAAAATTTGGCCAAAGACCAGGTCACTTCATTCGCCAACGTTGTGTCGCGTCTTGGTTTGTAAAATGTGGCCAAAGACCAGGCCACTTCGTTCGCTAACGTTGTGTCGCGTCTTGGTTTGTAAAATGTGGCCAAAGACCAGGTCACTTCATTCGCTAACGTTGTGTCGCGTCTTGGTTTGTAAAATGTGGCCAAAGACCAGGCCACTTCGTTCGCTAACGTTGTGTCGCGTCTTGGTTTGTAAACAGCATGTGGCCAAAGACCAGATCACTTCGTTCGCTAACGTTGTGTTGCGTCTTGGTTTGTAAAATGTGGCCAAAGACCAGGTCACTTCAACTGTGTATTTCATTTCCAAATGTTCACTTTTAAAGCTGTTAATTTTTGTTGTCAAAGTTATGCTGCAACTTCCGTTCAGAGCTTATACATGGCTAACCCAATGACACCTAAAAAGGACCCCCAGACAGAGATTTTTCAGCCATTTTGGATACGTACCTGTTGTCACGCCTTTTATGTTAAGCCGTATTTTGCTCTGTGTGTGCGTGTGTGTGTGTGTGTGTGTGTGTGTGTGTGTGTGTGTGTGTGTGTGTGTGTGTGTGTGTGTGTGTGTGTGAGAGAGGAAAGAGAGAGAGGGGAGTGAGTGAGTGATGAAAGGAGGTAATGGTGGGAGTGTATAAAAAGGCGAATTGTGCGGGGTGGGGTGGAAGTGGAGGTTTATGGAGTGGAGGGCAGCACGTGTGTGCATAGAAAGTTACTAGGTGTGTATTATCGTTGTGTAACGGTCATCCATGATATTATGTGCAGACTAGGTGTGTATTATCGTTGTGTAACGGTCATCCATCATATTATGTGCAGACAAAGTACACGGCCTTTACAAGGGCAGTCAAAATCACTATTAGAAAAAAAAAACACGCACTGTCCAAGATTAGCAGCTTTCAGAGACGTATCCTCTGGCTCAGTGGAAAAGTTACGTCGCCCGCTTTAAAAGTTGAAGAGATTGCAAGTTGGAGCAAAAAGAGATTAAGAATTTGTTAAACTACAGATTCATCCAAAAGAAATGCCGGCACCAGTTCCGGAATGCTGAAAGACAATGTTGATGCAATCAAAGCACACGGACTGAGGGATAACACGATCACAGTCTTCTGGCAATACCCAAAGAGCAGGAGGCATGACAACACTGCTGTCGAACTACTAGAGGTCAATGGAACATCTTCAGCGACGCTGCAGCTAAGGCTGAGCGCTTCACCAGACAATGTCAGAGCGGCTTCACAAAGGATAACGCCACCCTTTCCATCGCAGCTGGACTCTGTGGAGTACCTTGGTTGTCTGACATCAAGATCCATACACCAGGTAGTCATAAGCGACTGGGGAACCTCATTACAAATGAAAAACCGAATGGTCAAGATAGAACGCTGAGCGCCGTCTTGGGAGGAAACACACACACACACACACACACACACACACACACACACACACACACACACACACACACACACACACACATCTGTACAGAGCTCCTCGCCCCAGGAAGGCAAGACATAGCCCAGTGCTCTTTGGACACAAGGCGAACAGCCAATGGACTGGTGTTCAGCAAGTATGTCCTGTGCCTTCAGAAAGCATGAGACAGGCATCTAGCAGAACATGACCACACCAATCTCTCGGCATTCAGTTTGCTGCCAACGTCTGGGGCATGTTGTCTGCATTCATTTCCTAAGCCAGCTCCGTTGTCATAACATCCTGATTGATCTAAACCACGGCCTCAGACCTGGCTTCTCCAGCGAGACAGCTCATCACCATACTGAACAACCTTCTCTCATCTCGCCATGATGGAAGGTCGACGTAGCTGTGCTAGACTTCAGTGAGGTTGTGTGGATGCCGTGTCTCACCACTCACAGATTGCATCGGCAAGACTGCCAGGGCCCCAGTCTCCTGTGGATTCAGAACTTCCCGGCTAGAAGAACAATGAGCGTCACCCTGGATGGCGAGTCCTGGAGAGGAGCGCCAGTTCACTCAGGGGTCCCTCAAAGCACACTGCTTTGCTCTTGCTTTACCTGTGCCCTTCAATGATCTGCCTTTTACAGTGAAGTCGAAGGCACGCCTTTATGCAGACGACTGCCTATTGTGTCAACAGGTCGCACCTTCAGAGACCTGGTCACTCTCAAGGACGACCTCTAGAAGCTTGAACAGTGGACAGAGATTTAGGGTGTGCCGTTTCAACGTTAACAAATGCAACATCATCAGCATCTGCAAAATCTGGCTGTTCGGATACCCTGGATAAAATCACTAGCGTGCCGTACTGGGGTATGACTGTTTTAACTGCCCTCTAATGGCGCACCCCAAATATCAGCACAGCCCGGAAAGCTAACATCATCCATGGCTCCCTGCAGAGGAATTTGCCATCCTGTCCTCAGCTGTGCTAGAATAGTGTACACATTTCTGATGAGGTCAATGCTTTTGCCATTCAGTGCAGTCAGTCATACGTCCACCTTGACGTCAGGGAACAGGCGTTGAATTCTTTGCGGTAACAGTTTTACCGTCAGACCAGTATTCGTTAGTCTGTCATGTATACACTGGTTTTCTCTCTCGTTGACAGTCAATTGCTGTCCCCAGACTGCAGAGAGCGATCACAACAACATCAACACCAAGGCTGCGGAAGATGGGAAGGTGGCGGGGAGGAGAAAGGAGGTGGTTGATGCCAGCTAGTATTCCCGCACCTCCGACTCCAGTTACAGAATGCTGAAACGACTCACTCCATGCTAACGGGTTTTGCCGTTCAAACAGAATGCTGAAACGACTCACTCCATGCTAACAGGTTTTGCCGTTCAAACAGAATGCTGACACGGCTCACTCCATGCTAACGGGTTTTGCCGTTCAAACAGAATGCTGAAACGGCTCACTCCATGATAACGGGTTTTGCCGTTCAAACAGGGCTTTCTAATTGTATCATGGAATTCATTTTTCCCCATGGAGAGAACTCTCTCTTTTCATTGCCCACTAATCTTTCATCACCAGATGGATATTCATCCGTGCAGGGAATACGGTCGAACGACTGAAATGGAACCTACACAGTATTAATTCTTATCTGCAGCTGTATAAATGTGTGTGGTGTGGGGGGGGGGGGGGGGGAGGTTGCAAGCGTGTGGTGTGTGTGTGTGTATGTGTGTGTGTGTGTGTGTGTGTGTGTGTGTGTGTGTGTGTGTGTGTATGTGTGTGTGTGTGTGTGTGTGTGTGTGTGTGTGAGGGGGGGGGGGGGTGTTGCAGCGCGCGGGTGCGCGGCGCGGTGTGTGTGTGTGTGTGTGGTGTGTGTGTGTGTGTGTGTGTGTGTGTGTGTGTGTGTATGCGCGCGTGCGTGCGTGCGTGCGTGTGTGTGTGTGTGTGTGTGTGTGTGTGTGTGTGTGTGTGTGTGTGTGTGTGGGTGTGTGCGGGGCGTGCGTGCGTGCGTGCGTCGTGGTGGTGGTGTGTGTGTGTGTGTGTGTGTGTGTGTGTGTGTGTGGTGGTGTGCGTGTGCAGATCATTGTGTTTATTTTGTCACAGCCATCTCTGTTCTGACAGTCTAAGCCTCTGGAAGCCCTGGTCTTCAATACAATTGCATTACATTCTGGCAGAGGCTTCAGACAGCCCTTTGTCTGCTCTTGTGGGTCTGAGAATGCGTGGCCTCTTTTCTAATTGTGTATTGGATGTGCGCGCCGTAAGTTATGCTTGGTCAGCATCCTATATGGAAATTAGTCTGAAAGCAAAACGCACTTCATTAATTGTCTACTTGATTTGTAAAATTGATTATTTCTGCGGAAAGACAATGAGTTGTTAAAGTTCATTATTCTGGTATTTGTTATGAAAGAGCTTGTTTATTCTAACAGAATGTCTTCTCGTTGTTTAAATTGAGTATTTCTGCTGTTTGTATAGAAGCCGATATTGAGTTATAAAAGGTCATTATTCTGTTGTTGTTTTTTTATGAAAGAGATTGTTTATTCTAACAGAATGTCTTCTCATTGTTGTTGTGTAATGTAATCGGATTTTTTTAATAGTTTTCAGATCATAACTATGCAGAGGTTTGAAGTCTCTTTGATGTCACCCCTTGGTCTTCGGTATTCAAGGTTCAGCAATTTCAGCAAATTTAAAATACCGCTTTTATCTACATTATTTAAGCCAGCGATTTGTTTAGAAAACCTTTTCTGTACAGTTTCTGCAATAGTTATGCGCTTGTTCAGGTGAAGGCGCGATGATACCGTATTTCAATGTGTCAGAATTGGTCGTCTGACTGTACAGTAAGAAATGTGTCACTCGGTCCATTGGTCGTCTGACTGTACAGTAAGAAATGTGTCACTTGGTCCATTGGTCGTCTGACTGTACAGTAAGAAATGTGTCACTCGGTCCATTGGTCGTCTGACTGTACAGTAAGAAATGTGTCACTCGGTCCATTGGTCGTCTGACTGTACAGTAAGAAATGTGTCACTTGGTCCATTGGTCGTCTGACTGTACAGTAAGAAATGTGTGACTTGGTCCATTGGTCGTCTGACTGTACAGTAAGAAATGTGTCACTTGGTCCATTGGTCGTCTGACTGTACAGTAAGAAATGTGTCACTTGGTCCATTGGTCGTCTGACTGTACAGTAAGAAATGTGTCACTTGGTCCATTGGTCGTCTGACTGTACAGTAAGAAATGTGTCACTTGGTCCATTGTTCGTCTGACTGTACAGTAAGAAATGTGTCACTTGGTCCATTGGTCGTCTGACTGTACAGTAAGAAATGTGTCACTTGGTCCATTGGTCGTCTGACTGTACAGTAAGAAATGTGTCATTGGTCCATTGGTCGTCTGACTGTACAGTAAGAAATGTGTACTTGGTCCATTGGTCGTCTGACTGTACAGTAAGAAATGTGTCACTTGGTCCATTGGTCTTCTGACTGTACAGTAAGAAATGTGTCACTTGGTCCATTGGTCGTCTGACTGTACAGTAAGAAATGTGTCACTTGGTCCATTGGTCGTCTGACTGTACAGTAAGAAATGTGTCACTTGGTCCTGTGTCTTTACATTTGAACTGAATGTTGCGTGCAATCATTCCCAGTATTTCATTTGCCTTTTTGACGATAGCTGTGATATGCTGTTCAAAAGTCAGATTGTTGTGAACCATTCTCAGCCAGTCTTTCTCCTCGTCTGTAGGATGCAAATTTGCAGATGTCAGTTTTTCATTTAGAACTGGTGTTAGTGTTACCAGTGTGTAAGATGTTACGTTTTTCACTTTTGAATGTTATACTAGTCTCTGACCCACTTAACGAGTTTAAGTAAGCTTTATTGTCACCAGCGAAAAAAAACAACTTTACAAAACAGTTTACGTTATCAGGCATGTTATTTTTGAAATATATAAACAGAGTGGATCCTGATCCATAATGATATTCCATAGGCCAGGTATCAGTGGATCCTGATCCATAATGATATTTCATAGGCCAGGTATCAGTGGATCCTGATCCATAATGATATTTCATAGGCCAGGCATCAGCCCAGTTAACCAACTGCTTTCATCATTAAGAATGCTGCTGCAAGTTTTATCATCATCAGCTATTTCATTTTTAGGCAGATTGCAACATCGAGCATACCATTCATGAAATATAGGCCTAAAGTGTATTCAATACACTTAATTGCGGAACACCACAAGCTGAAATTATCTTTGAAAAAGAAAATTAATCACATCAAGAGGTTTGTTCGAACTTTTGACTGATGTAATGATTTTTTTAAAAATGGATGTGATACTAGCAGTGGCTAATTAATCTGACAGACAATACACAACAGGGCAGACGAACAATGATAAAAGTTCAACCTATCACCCAACAGCTCCATCAATCATTCATTCAACCAATCGAGATCACAACTGAGATCGAGTATAAGATCTGTTTGACTTTCTATTTTTTTGTGTTTGTGTAGTTCCCAACATGGCCGTGTTCATACCCTCTTGCTGTCCTATTTGTCGGTTGGCTTGCTTGTTCGTGTACAGTATGTATATTTCTCGGTTAAAATCGAGCTGCACCTCATATTTATTTATTCACAGTATTATTGTGCCAAAGCCGTTTATATCTTATAAAACATTGCAAAATAAATGTTTATTCGTCCCTCTTTCTGTGACTCTCTCTCGCTCTGTGTGTGCGTGTGTGTGTGTGTGTGTGTGTGTGTGTGTGTGTGTGTGTGTGTGTGTGTGTGTGTGTGTGTGTGTGTGCGTGCGTGCGTGCGTGCGTGCGTGCGTGTGTGTGTGTTTTGAGTATGGCTGAAATTTTCTGACCAACATTTCAAATGCCTTGTAGTACTCATATATCAATTATTATCAAAAACACCTTTTCCATGTTCGCCGCAAAGACTTCAATTCTACTCCCCTTCACATCCATGGTTGGAACGACTTCATCTGTCAGTGTCAGTGACTTCATGGCAAGCCATGCCTTTACAAACAGGCGCAAACTGAGGGCGGGTCACAGCCATGACGACTTCATCTGTCAGTGTCAATGGCTTCATGTCAAGCCATGCCTTTACAAACAGGTGCAAACTGAGGGCCGGTCGCAGCCATGACAGAAAAACGATGGTGTTGTCTAAATTTGGGTGGCAGGAGGCTATACGCCCGCAAACAAAGAGACCACGGTCAAGAAGTCAAAGGTATCACCCCTGGAGTGATCGCAGGTTCCATCGGACTCACCACACCTGCTGGTCTTGCAGCACCCATGAACTACAAAGTAACGCTATGATTTATGTGGGTGGAGTGGGGGCCGGAATAGCTCAGTTGGTAGAGCGCCGGACATTGTGATCCTGGGGTTGCGAGTTCGAATTTCGGTACGGGGGGATTTTCCCCTCGGAGGTAACATTGGTTCTGACTCCATTCCCATTACAGTCCTTCGAATGAGACTATAAACCGAGGTTCCGTGTTTGAACGCACGCACAACATCTTGCACAGAGAAGGCCAGTTTGGCTGTTGGTATGGATGACACGTTACACATAGCATGCACCTTCCCCGAAGATGGAGTATGGCTGCCTTAATGGCGGGATGAAAAACGGTCATACACACAAAACTCGACTGCTTGTCTATACAGACAGTGTCCGCAGAGAGTATCAGCCTGCGTACGCAGAAAGAAAGAAAGAAAAGAAATGTGGGTGGAACAAAAGGATTCACGCTTATTAGTGCCTTGAATGTTGTGCTCACATTTGTGGAGAGCTTGGCGCCATCTTCTGTCGAGGAATTTGCTCTACACGGCAAGGAAGCAATATCGGTCATCATCCGATCGCCTATAGCCTTGACGATGATTGTGACTTCCGTTTGAATTGATCAGATGAGTATGCATGTCAATGTACATATTTTAGGACAGAAAAGAAAATGACAGCGAAACTGAGATTGAGAAAAATGATCACAGACACCCAAGTATCCTCCTAATGAAAAAAAGAAAGTCCAGAAGAGTATTAAACGGTTATTCATGTTTGAACACTGCAGTTGAATATTTTCCCCACAAACAATCAGCAAAACCACCTGTTCATGCATATGCTGTTGTTCAGTAATTGTTAGGAAAGAAATTAACTTCGGATTAACAGAAAGAAGATGATTCGTGACAATGGAAAAATAATCAACAGATATTTAGAACACACACACACACACACACACACACACACACACACACACACACACACACACACACGCATGCACGCACGCACGCACGCACACGCACACACACACACACACACACACACACACACACACACACACTCTCTCCACAACACACGCACAACACACACACACACACACACACACACACACACACACACACAACACACACATACACACATACACACATACAACACTGTGAAGGCACGCGGAATAGAAACAGGGGCACAGAACTGAAATACCTCAAGAACGACTGTCGGCCTGTTCATTTCAGTGGGTAATTTCACATTTTCTTTATCATGATGGTCATTTTGTCAGTACTGGACAAGAGACAGTTACAACATGAACACAAAATGATTTTCACATATATCAACACAACTCATCAAACAGATCTGAAATACCGGATTCCTATGATGTCATCACATCCTGGGTCTGTGAGACCCATGAACGATGCATGGGGACTTACCGTTGAACCGTCTGTTCAACAGCCATGGGTCAGAGAGACCCATTAAACGCGGATAGGGACATGCTCACTCTGAGTGGCGCAGAACCCCAATAGGGACATGCCATCCAATAGGGACATGCCATTGAACTCCAATAGGGACATGCCATCCAATAGGGACATGCCATTGAACTCCAATAGGGACATGCCATTGAACTCCAATAGGGACATGCCATTGAACTCCAATAGGGACATGCCATTGAACTCCAATAGGGACATGCATGCCAATGGGAACTCCAATGCTAAGGACATGCCATTGAACTCCAATAGGGACATGTCATTGAACTCCAATAGGGACATGCCATTGAACGGCCTTTTTTACGGTATGGGCTGCGACACCCACGAAATACACAGAAGCAGATGCTTTGCGAGGCGCATTGAACCATTTCAGTATTGTGTTATGTAATGTCTAAGGAATGCGAACACGCTGCCACAGTACATCTTGTAGGTAGTACTCCCCACCATTGTAATGTACACTCAGGATAGGTCGCTTTGGGGAGGAGGGGGGGGGGGGGGGGGGGAGGGGGGGAGGGGGGGGGGGGGAGGGGGGGGGGGGGGGGGCGGGTATCCAAGTGTAAATACGACAAGATGCTCATATCGCTCTCTCTCACTCTCTCTCAGGGTGGCATGTCGAACAAATGTACACGGGGAAAGTTCAAAAAGGAAGCTAGTGGAATGTGTGAATCAAACGTCTTTCACGGAAAAGACTAAGCCTTGTTGCTACAGTTCAGAATATCTAA
The DNA here is from genome assembly GCA_018398815.1 of Conus ventricosus. NCBI lineage: Eukaryota > Metazoa > Mollusca > Gastropoda > Neogastropoda > Conidae > Conus > Conus ventricosus. The sequence goes on from CM031601.1 coordinate 7,878,319, forward strand.
CCACCTAACAGATCGTGTGATGGCCGTTGATCGAACGTTCCGTGATATGTTGCAATCTGACTGTACACAACAGGGCCCAGGCCTAATATTGAATCACGTTTGGAGGGGGGAAAATGCTATGGAATCGAATCGCTATCTGTGTGTTTGGATGTGAAGACCGAGGCAATTGGCGTTTCCCATTGTTTTGGCCACGTCGCTTTCCTATCTCAAAGTTACACACAAGTTATATTGCTGCTATTTCCGCTATCTTCTGTCACTGCAGTCTGGCGTGACAGCACGCAGGGGGTCGGGGTGCTATAGCGTGCTGGTCTGTTGGCATTCTGTTTAGAGATCTACCCGTCGGAGAGACCCGTAGTTTCCTGGGGAGACTGACTGATTGACAGCGCAAGAAATGCGCCAATGGCAAATACAAGTTCTCTGTCTCTCCCTCCCTCCCTCCCGCTCTGTCTGTCTGTCTTTCTCTGTCTGTCTGTCTATCTATCTATCTATCTATCTATCTATCTATCTATCTATCTAGTCTATCTATCTATTTATCTATCTACCTATATGTAATTACTCACACAGACACACACACACACACACACACACACACACACACACACACACACACACACACACACGGATTCCTACGCCAACATGGTGGATTGCTTCAACGTACACGTTTAGTTTGCATTGAAAAATCCAGCAACTTCGTAGGACATACAAAATGGTGAAAACAAGAGCAGCCACAAAGAAAGAAAAGAAAAAAAAAATGCTCAACAGAAAGTAAGTCCGATTCATGGAATGTTCTCGGCTTGAATCTCAAACTCAATCTTCGACTCAGAACGAGCAGGGATCTAGCCAAACGAGCAGCCACAGCACATCAGACCCTGCAACGGCTGGCGAAAATCCTCGTAAAAATACTGGTCAGTCTGAAAGTTCCGTTGAATTACTGACGTGCACAATTAAAATGCTCTGCCACAGAATTTCGGTCGTGGAAAAGAAATTAGAGGAGCTGACGAAAGATAGAAACAAAGAATGAAGCTGCAAACAAGTTGAAACCGTAAGTGTTGGAACACAAACAAACAAATCTTAAATAAATGTTAGCGAACCGCCCAGAGAACGTGGACAAACGAGTCACAAGACAAAACACAACGCGTTTCGACCTCTTAGGCCTTCGTCAGGTGATATATAAACGAATAAAACAACGAAAATTCACTTAGCTTTGATCGCTTCAAATCGCTTAGGGTTCAGCGCAAGGAAGAAGGCCTTCTTCCTTGCGCTGAACCCTAATCGATCTGAAGCGATCAAAGCTAACATTATATGTGTTAGTCGGTATCGCTAACATTAATTTAAGATTTGTTTAGATTTCCGCCTGCAGTCGCTCGCATTGCAAACAAACCAAAATTCAACAACAACATCCCCGACACAACAGAGCGCAGCAACATACCAACAAATGCAGAACAAGCTGAAGCTCAAGCCCACAGAAAACCATTTAATACAGCAAAACTCCCCTCTCAGTCCCAATGCCACAAAAAAGAGAAGAACAAACCACCCCGAAGCAAAGAAAAAGTAACATAAGGCATTACGTCAAACCTATTGCATCAAGTCTGATGACCCAAAAAAGGACATTCCGACTCTCTTCCCTGAAGTGTCCTTGATTAAACGAAAGTGGAACAGAGTGGTCCCCCCAATACCGGAGACAAGACAATAAGTATTTACCCAGAATCTAATGGAGCTAAAAGAAGATGGCAAGAAAATAAAGACCTCAACCGTTCACCCACAAGTCCGTTTAGCCAAACCCATATGCAGGCTTAGATTACACACACACACACTGCAAGCATCACATACACTTAAATCTGCGACGAGTGAACTACCTGAAGCTACAAGCCAAGCTTGAACCCAACCTCAGTGAACGACAGAAATTCGTTTTTTTTTATAGTTTTGTCCTGAACTTTTCGACCACGTAATCACGAACAGTCCTTAACTCTCATACAACCGTATAGACACAGACTTGTTAGTAGTTGGATTAACACATTGACTGAAACGGATTTCAACGTGCCGAATTTCGAACTGTTTTGTTTGTGCATATGGGAAGAGAATACCAGCAGCACATCGTGGCGTAAATGGCTAGGCCAAGCTAGAAAACCGATGACAGCAATGAACAATACCAATGATCAGAGAATGAAGGCTCGTCTGCTCCACCTATGGCGAGATGAACATTTTCGAAATTCATACGCCGTGACAGATGAATAAAAGGGTAATAGGAGGCAACTGACGGAGAGGGCCATTGCCAAAGAGTAACCAGACGCTCAAAGAAATCATGTCCCTTCCAAATTTCAACCCCCAAAAAGAACACTTCATTAGAGACAAACAATAAAGGCAAACATTGCAGAAAGCAAATAAAAACCATTGTACTCTTTTTACACTCGACTCAGAAGCGATAGCAGCTAACTGTGACTTCCATTATATGTGACAAAGCACTCTGTCACCACATAATTCAAGGGTGTACGTCACACGTGATCGTCGCAAGGCTTCTAACAGACAACCCACCCCAGAATGCAGGTCATGATGAAGACAACCAAAATGGCCCCCCGCAGAATTGAACTTATCACAAAGAAACAATCCAGTGCCATAGAAAGCTACTGCAGCAGCCAACTCCAAAGCTGGTGAAGATGTTGAACAGTGCAGCCAAAACATTCAGAGGTTTGGTCACGCCCGAGACTTGGTCAGAAACGCACCAGAGGACCAGTCACCAACCATCATCCAATACAGGTCAACAACCGTCCCACAACTCACATTGGTGGTCGCCCTGCCTATGGCCGCAACCCCATGATCCAGCCGTGGTTCCGCTAACATACTTACAAATCAGAGCGACAAACACTGCGTCCCAGCCGTTACTGTGGTTGTGAGTGCCCAATGACCCATAAACACTATGTCCTGCAAAGGGAAAGAGTGACGGCTCTGCAGAAAGCCAATCACATCGCACGTGTCTGTGAGTCTGCCCATAGCCGGAATATAAGGCAAAAGGACCATATGCACGTACTAACACAGCCGGCAGACAATGCAGACAGCTCCAAGCGAAGAGATTTTTAAGCATCACCGAAAACGTGCCAACAAAAAGCGCCAAATGTTGATGTGTGGCCTAGGTTGGCACCGTGACCGCTTTTCATCATCGACACAGTGGCGACTGTGAATATTGTCCACAACAACACAATCAAGAAGCATAGCCACAGTGAGACATTGAATGGGCCTTGCCCGAAGTCCCCTACGGTACGAAAACGCCACTATCATCAAGGGCGCCAAACAGACTTAACAATGCCTACAAAGAAAAGCAAACACCGCAAAATTCTATGTAGTGAAGCGAGAAAACACCGACACACACCTCAGCGCAGACACAGCCAGCGCAAAACCATCATTCTTTTCGCCTGGCCTTCAAAGACATCGACAGCATCAATTGATGACATTCCCAGCCTATTAGATGGACAAACAAGGAAAAATCGACGGTGTTCAATCAAACTGCACATCGACGAGTCTGTGCGCCTTATCCTCAACGACACGACGTATCCCTTCCACATACGAAAAGACGTGGAACAGAGTTGGCACGACTAGAGGAAGACGACATCATTGATAAAGCGTCAGGCCCAACACCGTGGGTTTCCCCGATACCATGAATCCCCAAGAAACAGGAGGGTTCGTCAATGCAACGACATGCGAGAAGCAACTAAGGCTAGTCCCGTAGGGAAAAGGCACCCCATGCCGACGCATTAGAATAACTGATCGCCCAAAAAAGGGTCCACACCGTTTTCAGCAAGCTAAACCTGTCAGGTGCCATACCACCAACTAACTACAACACCACCCAGACAGCAAGAAAATCACAACAATCTCCACACATGTATGGCCTTCCGGCGGTACCAAAGACATTTGGAATGCGAAACGCAGCAGCTGAAATTTTATCAAAACGACCAAAGCTGGAGATCCTACAAGATATCCCAGGGCCAGAATTTGATGATGACATCTCGAGCATGGTGCCGACGGAACAGAATCATGACGAAAACCTTCGAAGACCTTGAACAACTTAACGAAGTTGGCGCTAATCTGAAACCGTGAAAATGTACTTTTTCGGTGAATGAACTCACTTCTTCGGCCATGGTTTGGCCAAATGTTCACAGCAGATCCTGAAAGATTCAACAATGCCCAAGCTCATCCTCCTCAAACTGCACCGATGTCGAGTCCTATCTATGAAATACGCAAAACGTAGCCAAATTCAAACCCAGCTACGCGTACAAATCACTGAGTCCACTTGAGACAGCTCTCAAAGAAGACACTGTCTGTGCCTGGGACACACCCGTCAGCAAAAAGGCCTTCAATGAACTGAAGTGAGACATACCAGCGCACGCCTACATGGCTTTCTATCAGCCCCCACAAGCAAACGGACATCCTGGTATAACGCCATCCAGTAGGTTTTCTTGCAGCCAATCATGACCCAAACCGGCGACCGATCTGCTACTCCAGTCGTGTCATTGACTTACACTGATAAATGTACTCGCAAACAGAAAGAGAAACGTTGGCGATAGTCATTTCGGTGTCGAGCACTTCCATCTAGTACATTATATTCGGAACCCCATTTGTGTTACACCACAGATCACAAGCCTCAGATAGAATACTGAAGAACCGAAAACACTGCAAACTGCTCGAATAGAACGCCAACGCCTTCTCACCTGCCCTACGATATGGATCTACGGTAACCGTCCTGGCAGAAAAGAGCAAAACCCCCAAGCTGACATCATCAGCATACATCCCACATCTTAGCCCGGCAGAGAGAACGCAACAGAGGCGTACATCAACAACGTGCCCAGAATTGCATTCCCAAGGCAAATGACACAAGCATAAGGTATCGAGAAGCTGTCCTGCAAGATGAGACACTACAGGAAGTGCTGACAGCGGATGCAGACATAAAGTGGCACTCCCCTGACATAAAGGCTTTCGCCCGCTTCAAAGCTGAAACAGTCCTGTACAAGATGGACATTTTCTACGCGGCAAAGACTGGTAATCCCCTGCAACTTCAGCAGAGAAGTCTTGACATTGCCCAACAGTCCCACCAGGAGTTGTCAGAACAAAACAACACCGGAGAAAGTCATGGTTACCTGCATTGACAAGAGCGACGAAAGCAACTGCGAAGGCTTGTATCCCATGCCAGGATCCTCACACCCATGTCCCCACAAGCGAGACACCCAAACTCCACCCACTCCCCTCCAAACCCTGGGTCCCCGCCCCTCACCTAGTCCATGATCGAAGAATACAGTCGAAACCCAGAAGTGGAATGACGTCGCAATCAACTTCATAAAGACTGGAAACTACCCAACTGGAGACCCATCAGTCACACGCCAAGGGCTACCATAGGAGATCAAGACTACAACGGTCCCCCGATTCAACGGAGCGGAGAATCTCCCCCATCCTTGAACAACTTTGGCAACCAACACAAGAAGTCACACCCATAAGGCTTGAAGGCAAAACGGTGAAGCCGAGCGAGATTCAAGCGAACACTCAACAAAACAATCAGATCATCCACTGCAGCGAACCTGAACTGGAAACAAACGGCTTACCATATTTTCCCAGATGCAGTACCGAGCAACTTCCCCATAGCCCACTACCACAAGGTCACACCCAACGAGGCGCTCACCTGCAGGAAAATGAACACTGTCCTTCCTGCCATTAGGATGCCCACTACCCACCTCCACCCCCATCACTCTCACACACCCCCGCATTGCTCTCCATGTCTGCAAATAAGCAAACAGAAAATGACCTCATAGCTAACGCCAAGCGACATCCATGCCCCAATAATCTTCCAGGTTGGAGATCTACGTGCTGATCAAGCGCCAAAGACCAACAAACTCACCCCCTCTTTCAACCCAAAACCCTACACAATCATCATGAAGAAGGGATCCATGCTCACAATCCCAGCGTGGTTCGCGTCAAGTCACCCTCAACCACACACTTCAAACGCATTCCCCAACCATCAAAACCGAGATGAGGACACAGACCGCGAAGAAGAGGAGGTAGAAAGTAAGATATGACACCACCAGTACCAGAACAACCCACCAACTCTTGAACGGCTTGTCACAGCCCCCGCTCAGATTCGCCCAATTCAAGATCAACGTATACCTGCACCTCCGCCTGGTCTATGCAGACCCGCACCTGGTCCTCACACACCCTGAACCTGTCTTTTCGCACTCTCCTGCACCTGGCTTCCACACTCCCATGCCTGGTCATTGCTTTTCTTCTGCACCGTCCCTAGAGCTTCCAAGATTCCCTCATCCAGCCTAAGGCCAGACCTGTCCCTGAACGCCTCGCTTGCCCAGAAACGACTAACAGGACTTCGAGCAGCAGCCGAATCAAGACACCGCTGTGTGACCAAGATTCCAGTCCTTGCTGTTCCAGGCTCCATCCATAGTGTTGTATTTGGAGAAAGCCCTATATACTCGCATTCAAACAATCGTATACACACACAAACATACATGAGCATATCGTATTGTGTTTTGAAAAGTTAGATTCTGACGGTTGTCGCAGAGCATTAACATTTGGTAATTAAATATGAGACAATAATTATTTCTATGACCAAACTACAAAACTAATAGTTAGTTTTTGCTTTATGGCAGGTACGTATAAAAATTCAAAGCGTAGTATAACTATCATTCTGCAGTATTCTACCGGAAGACTGCAAGAGAGGCTAAGATAATACTGACGGAGACTAATGTAAAACAATGTATGAGCAAGATACAAATCTTTTGTTGTGTAATTCATTTCAATAGGAACAAACGGATATCATCATTCAAAGCCACAAATACGAAACATAAATCCACAGCAAGATCTCACATCGTTATTGATACAAAAATAAATTCAGTTGTTGTTAACAAAATCAATCCCTCTATTTCAACTGAAGAAAGGAATGAAGGGAGTGGACGAAATCTGAACTTTCCATACAAGTGTCAAACGAACTATGCCAGAGCTTCAACCAACATTTAGACAGGGGTCTACTTAAAACCGAACACATAACATTATGGGGGCTCGTCCTCGGGATCTTACGAATCAGAAATAAACCAGGTAGGTCAAGCTGCCAGGTCAAAGATTGTAGACCGCAACTTCAACCATTATTCAAGTGGGAGTTTGGGGGGCTTGTGCGCACTGTGATTCTAAAATATGTGATGACCATCAAAACACAAAAAATATAGAAAAAATATAAATATCACATATATATTTTTTTCATAAAACAATATATAAAATTCGTATGTACGCTGACGCTAATTGTTTCCATAATACCCTAATCCCTAGAAAAGGCCTAAACACAGTACAGAGAAAGTAACGACCATGGCCAATTACACACTTCAATAATATACCACGACAAGTTTAAACTTCTTAATAATCAATTTCACAAGATCAGTTAGTGAAGAAGAAGATATATATACAAGTTGCCACAGTAAAGTGCAAAGCAAGACGTACACGCATTGGAGTTGTGCAAGGTGGTGATCGAGTCGATTGGGACACGACGATTAGAGTAAATCAATGTGATACTCCAAAAGCGGCATTTTCAACGTAAGCAATAAACGTGGGTGCAAGGGCACCACGGGCAATTTTGCGGGCGCCCGAATAATATCGTGTGAAACGTACGTACGATATCGGCGATATATTTTTTTCAGCACGTTCCCGTTCGTCATATACTAACGTTACCGATAGGTCAGAGAGTGCAAACCGTGGTTGTTATGATTAACGTTGTTTAGAATACACTTGATTTGTGTGGTTCAGAGTGTTGTAACCCCATTATTACTACACGTGGATTTTAATAATTATCCCAGTCTTGGGTAAAGTTAGTTTCATATTACACACTGTGATTTGAAACTGAGTCAATAACATTTGGGTCAAAAAAGCGTGATGTGTACAGTATCCGCGTAATATGTTATTATCTAAAAGAATGTATGAGACAAACAGGACTGCAGAGGTAGGCGACATGCCGACAAAAAGACCACCGACTACAGGCATCAGCCACTGACTAAATTACAGGACTCAGCAAAAACAAACAAGAGCGCAATTCCAACAAAGGAAAGCCGAGGCACTAAGAGTAAGGCCTAAAAGTATCAATGAACACGCTCTTACAACACAGAACAGGATAGAATTAGAGGAACAAGAGAAGGAACGAGATCGAGAATAAAGAGAGGGCCGAGAATGAATACAGCTAGATTTAGCTAGAGTTAAAGCAGGAAGCCTTGGTGAAGCTCAACACAAGTGTCAAGGCCTCAATCCATTCTACAGACAGTTAGACAGCTAAGCTCAAGTTACCATACTTACAACAAGGACGCATCCTTAGTCATAATAGACTCCAATATAGAAGGTGGCAGACATCAATGGTAGGAACGAGGGTAATTGGGTGCCATGTTTAGCACCAATACTCAAGCTCATAGCTAGGGAAGCGTTAGAACACTACCCCCGGCCGAGTCGGCGGACAATAACCTCTCAAACAGGCCACATAAGCATAAGTATCAACTTGAGTGCAGGTCATAACAGACAGAAATAAACGTACAGCACGCAAAGAGGTGAGCACTGACACGTCACGTCACATGGCCATCGTCCTTGTCAATGTTGTGCAAGATAGGTGGTAGTGAATTGTCCAACAGGACAGAAAAATGGATTTAAAAGAAATGTTAATACCTGGAGAAATTTTCTGGAATCAATGCCTTTAGATCAGGGCAAGATTTGTCAGAGAGAGAGAGAGATCCCAGACAGGAAGGGAAGCAGTTTGCATTAGCAGATCTAATATATGAAACAGACGAGAACATGTGGAGAGGAGTTACCTGGAGATAGCCAGCCTGATCAGTAGTATGGTCCATGGAAAAGATCACAGAGGTCACCCAAGGAAGCTCGAAGAGGACTAGCCGAGGGGATCTGTACCAGACACGGGAGGTGCAATGACAAGGAGGAAGATATCGCATTACAGAAAAGTGTTTACCGAAGTTGGATACCACATCACCATAGTGAATGACCAAAAGAGAAATGCCACAGCAAGTTTACAACGACAGCGACAGAAACAATGTCAACAAAAGGATGATCTAACAGTTGTGTGATAGATTGTTAAGGGGAACGAATTCAATCCATAATGCACGGTACAGTCGAAGGAGAAACGGTGGAAGCTGTAGAGATAAACAGGCTCAAATCATAGACGACCGTGAGGAAGGACTTGAGTTCCAGAGCATTGTTAAACAGTCAAAAAAAGAGTAACTTCACTGTGCATCGACATCAGACCCAAACAAAAAATCTTCCGTAGGCGAATGTACACAAGGAGACACCCTACGTTCAGTGACGACAAAAACTGACGATACACGTATGGAAAAACCCTGATATTGCCGTAATTGATATGGAAATACACCGCAAGCAAGAAAGAGGCGGGATCAATAAAGAACCCGTCAAACCCGTCCGAAGCGACAGCATATAACCGGCAAGCAGATGAAACCTGCTCAAAATAACAGAAGCGACATTCATCATTGTAACTACCAGCCTAGAAAAAAGAAGACCAGACAAAAGACCATCACTCAAGAAGATTGATAGATTTAAGCCCCTTAAACCAGACAACGCCGTACCCATCAAAACAGGTGTTAAACATCATTACTGATCCAATGAAAGGAATACTGAAAGCAAGGTCGAACACCCAACGACGCAACATACCCAAGTTGTGGTACCCATAAACTCAGAACAAACGTACTACAAGAATCACATGACATACCTATGTACTTGACACCTCGTGTAAGACGTAACGAAAGAGCGTCTGCTACAATGATAACTTTTGGCCAGGAGTGGAAGTGACGACAACAGATATTGAGGTCCAATGCTAAACGTGTCCAGAGAATTATCTCAGAAAAGTATTAGAAATGCACCATTCATCAGGAGCCACTGATGAGATACCATTCCATACGTGGTAGCAGTGGACATCCTGACCCGTTCCATCAACCCCAAGTCAACATCAGGTACGATATACATTCTCACCATCATCGATTATGCAACTCAGCTACGCAGAAGCAAAAACACACCATCCGTAACAAAATCAACACATCATCAGTGGCTGAAGCTTTGAGGGAACACAGACCGAGTGGGCAAACCAACACAAATTTTCACGGACCGAGGTAGTCAAATTTCTTTCAGGAACATATGCCAGGAGGTCAACAGACACAAATGAACATAAAAGGAATCACCACATAACTCCATACCACGCACAATAACCAACGGACTCTTGTGAACTAATCAAAGGCACGATGTAAGTCATGTAGAAGAAACTAAGTTAGGATCAAAACCCAAAGAATGGGAACAGAATTCTTCCTGCAGTATTATTTGCTTACAGTGAAGCACCACAAGAATCCCTCAAGTTCTCACCATTTTGAACTACTCATGTGAGAACAAGTGCGTGGACCAATGCAGTACTAAAACAAATATGGACAGATAGGAGCTAGAAACAGACACAAACAACTGCGTAAATATGTCAATGAATCTGAAGGAAGGACGAAGAAAACAAGCAAGATAGCACTATACAATCTGGACACTGCCCCGCCGTACACAAGCGAAGTACTACAACAGGAAAACGAAAATGAGACAACGCATTCATTGAAACACGGTACAAGAGCCTACTTCCCCAGAAACATAACAAAGTCCAGTTAACAAGGAAAGGACCGTGAAGCACCATTTCAGAAGAGATCAATCCAACAATAACCAGATAGAGATCAACGACAAGGAGAAGACATAACCACAACAAACACCACAAAGAATCTTCGAAAGAGCAGGAATGAAACAACAGGAACTTCGCAGATGTTATGCAGTAGGAGTATCATGAAGAGTATCTGAATGACCATATACCACTCAAACCTTGAAGAAGAACCGAGACACCAGCAAAGACGTATATGGACCACAGCTTACCAGAGTAACATAAGACAGAGCATGGATAACAATAGTTCGTCGTCAAGACAAAAATCATCAACCGATTATCCAGGTTAAACCAATCTGGTAACCAGAGAGTTTTGAGACTGGCATCACAACAACCATGAAATGTACAACAGATACCCGGTGCACACCACACACGAACTTTTGATAAAAAGGTAAATAAGACAAAAGCTAGCCATGGGAGAGAACGAACCAGCCCTATCACCATACAATGCTCCCATATTATTAGAAAATAAGAAATACACAACAGATACAGTTTTCTGTATCGACTACAGGAAGACTGATATCTCATGACAGAATTCAGAAGTCAGAGCCACAACCAACAGCGAAACTATCATTGCAAAGATCGGAAAAGCAAAATACATTTCAAACATTGACGGTCAAAGGGATTTTGGCGATTCAGATGAATGAGAAAGACAAGCCAAGACAGCTTTCAGAAACCCCCATCACCCAATGGCCAGAAACAGTGTGAACCGAATGCCCTTTGGCATGAGAAACGCAGGTGCCGTGTATCACAAGGATGATGAGTAAATTAAGGAGTGACAATTAAGTCCAAAAGCAGGATCCACTTCTAAATTGAATGATCATTAAAATCGCTTACCGATACATGGGAGGAACATGTTGATGCCATCCATGCCAGTACACAAGAAACAACAAGATCAGTGTTACGTTGATGCAAGGGAGGAAGCACACATGGAGATCCTTCCAGCAAAAGAAATCAACAATAGATAAAAGCATAGAGTTGCGTATAATTTGATAAATTGACCAACATGATATTCAACATGAGGTAAAGTAACATGTTACAGAATTCGACTTATTAAGGCTGTCACTTTACTAGTAGTATTCATCACAGGATTATACGCTAAGAAGTTGGTGTATAAGTTACATCATTCAAAAGCGCTCGGCACAATTATCATTACGAAAAAGACGCAATACGATACAAGCCGTCATACGCACAGCGCCAGATTTGATAATTCTATGTCCAAACGACCAAACTAATTGGATAGTTATGCTTTACGGCAGCACGATAATAATTTCATATCTTATTATAATTTCGAAGCGTTCAGTGTAGACACTAGTTTGAATTAAAACAAAATAAATAAAACACTCCGAGGAATCGAAAACCATCTTACAGACCCAAACGCAATATCCACTAGTCATGGTTTCTTCCGTCCGCCATGTGCAGTAAGATTACCCTAGCTAATTAACGATCTTGGTTCACCCGGTCCGACGTGAAATTGGCTCCTGCAAGAAGGTCACATAATTCGAAGAGCCTGAAACATTTGAAGTTAACAGTCAATCCGGACAGCAGTGGCACCTAACAGGGCCATAGACGATCCCCACAACTTTAACGGGAAGGTCTGACGATAACATCGTTCCGTGGGCAGTCTGTTAGCTGTGGGCAAAAAAGGCTGTCCTAGAGTAAATAGGTCAAAATCATTTTATTCGATATACGCAACCACCTAAATTTCAAAAAATCGCAATAAGGGCACCATTACCAATAATAATAATATTTAGTGCGCAGCGCTCAATTATATATGCACTGAATTAAATATTTCAGTTAATCATCAACACGTAGAAATTGATCGTATCGCTGGTCATTATATCAACTTGAATTGCCCTACATCAAAACTGTTGCCATTTACTAATACCAAATTAATGAAAATTCTATTACAGCTCACCGATGAATGCACCAAATTCGAAGATGAGTATATAGAAATGAGCTGCAGATAATAATAAAACAATAAACGTAAACCATATTTCAAGTTATGAACTAAGCCAATTACTCGGAATCTCAGTTGAACTTATAATATGAAGATATGACGCCCTTTTATTTATAATCGAAACAGGATTAAATATAATTTGTAATCAACCAGCATTACTCCATGCGACTAACCTCAGTCAATGGCAGATAGGAATAATCAAGAACCCTTTCCTTCTTTGTTAACGCGTTAAAACGTAAAGCCACATTTGAGAAGGAAAACAATAGTAAAATGATAGAGCAAGCAAGTGCAATTGTAAAGATGTGTCTAGAGCGTGTAAGTGAGTGGAAAAGATGATGTGCCACTATATTGCAAGATCTAAGACAATTGTTATCTTGCAGTCCATACTGTACTTTTTTTCCTTTTAACACTCATCCATTACAATCTCACCACATCTTTATCTTCATCTTCGTCACACATCTCTATTCTGGCTGCATTATACGTTTGAGGGAACGTGCTGGTGAGCCAACCTTATCGGAATCCGGAGGTGGACACAATCGTCCAACTGAACTCCGGAACACTCACAGGATTCCGTGAAGCAGAGTGCAAATTATTCAAACCATCCCTCCCAAATCAAGCAACGCTACACACACTCAGACATTATTCTTGTAAATTTTTTCTTGTGTATAATATATTCTTGCGTTATTCTCCGGAAGATAAATTTTGTAGCACAAGCGGACAAACGATATTGAGCCTACTACTGCAATAATCGAAGTAAGAAGGACGGAGACTTGGTTTAACAAGTGTAAGTGCCATGAATAATTTCTATTTGGGTAGTAATTCTTTCATTGTAACAAACGGATAACCAGCATTCAAAGCAACAATACGACATATTCACTAGCATATCATCATCATCGTTATTGTTACTTTATTAAAATTCAGTTGTTTTTATCAAAATCAAACCTCTTAATTCATCTGTAGAAAGGAAGTGGAAGTGTGGCCGAAAGCTTGACTTTCCTACTATCGGACTATCGTTCTTGCCTGAGCATTCAAACCAACATTTATGAATGGGGTCTTAATTAAAAACGTCACAGTCAAACAACAAAAGGTAACACAGGGAGATTTAAATGCGCAATGCTCCATGTTGGGAATATGGTTTGCACCACTATAAACATGCAACCGAATTTAGTTTGAAAAAAATGTAGGACACCAAATTGGTTTTTATTACACGACGGAAGAATAAACCAGAACTAGCCATACATTATCTCACATAAACCTACAATTTCCTATTGAATTATATCTTACTTTCATCCGGAATTGGCAGCAAAACTCGGTTGGCAACAGAGGAGATACTTAGGGGTCAGCCGTCATATTCCGCAATCATCATACAGTTAAAGGAGCATGATTGAAAAAATAATATAATGGAAAAGAAGAAAGCATGCCCAAAGTTTTTCATATAAAATGCAAAATGGTCTCCTGTTTTAACGAACACGTCCAATACCCATTTCCGTCTTAATAGCAAATGAAGTAAATAATGCATAATAAAGAGAGTATTGTCGACATGTCTTACAGGCTGCCGAAAACTCTAAACCAATTTGTAAAGAAGCCCAACAGTGGAAATATGTTGTAAATCATGGTGGAATTTTAGAATGAGCGCTAGCTGAAGCTCATAAAAAAGAAGCTTATAAAGCCTCAGGCCTGAAAGTGAGAAACAGAAGAAAATTTTATAACCGATGAACATTGCACAAAAAACAGACACAGGGTCGTTGCCCGCAGCGAAAAGAAAACAATTTAATCAGAATATTGTAGAACCAAAATATCCGAATCAAAAGATATACATAAGGTTTGGAAAATGTTAAAAAATAGAAAAAAGTTTAATGCTTGCAACAGTACCCCAATTAATTTAGATAATAATCACATCATCCACACATGAGAAAGCTGAGGCATTCTCAAAAAATTACAGAAAATAACATGCAGACAAGTCTTGGTCCCTCCTATCAGGGTTTTTTAAGAGAGGATGCAGCAAAACGAACAAACTATCAGGAACCTCCCCCAAATCATTTCCATTATTTAAACTCTCCAATTACAATTAAAAATTTTGGGAGACAATAGCACCTTTTCTTCAAAATCAAAGTTGCTGGTTGGCCAAGCTAAAATGGTATATCCTATAAACAGTAAAACAACTTGCCTTCACATTGGAAACGAATACAGCATATTCATTTTACCAAAAATGTTGTTAATGGAACTCTCCCAACGAATCTGGAAGAGATCTGTTGAAGAACCCAGTTCCAAAACACGTAACCCAGGCCACACAAACCTTGGTAAGCTACAGGCCGAATAGCCCTAACCTCACGATGGAGATTTGTTAGAAAAGATTATAACAAGAGACGTCTATTATATTTTTGTGAAAAAGAAGTAATTAACCCAGTGCAACAAGCGGGATTTCGCAAAGGTCGATGACAATAGATCATATGGTGAAAATTACCCGTCAAATTAAAAAGCAGTTTGCTAGACGGAAAAGTACACTATGCAACCTTTTATATGATAATAAGAAAAGCGTATGATAAGTATCAAATGCCCACGCCTAGACACCTAAAAAATTTGAAAGAAAAAAGGAATTAATGAACGATGATTCAAATAACATTAAAAGTTTTTTATTTATCACATATATCCATATACAACAGGAAAAGGGAAAGTTTACACGTCTTTTCAGAGCAATGATATCGAAAACCACAGGCTCAATTATAGCCCCCATGTTGTTTAACATACTAAATTATATATTAATTCTTCCAAAGAAAAGATCAAAACGTGAGCGAATAAGTACAAAATGCGATGACAATGCTATGTGGATAAATACAACTAGAACCGAAAGCATCCCGGCCAGATAATTACGAATCATAACAGAAGAAATAACAGTAGAGATAGAAAAAAAAAACTACCATATGGAAAATAACGGGCTTATTCTCTCAGGAGAAAAACACAGTTAATGACTTCAATCATTGAGACAATCCCCTGTATATTACACAAGCTACAAATTGATGGTTTCTGAATTGCAGTACCACAAAAACATAAAATTTCTGGGTGTAACCCCTCAGACAAAACAGGCGTTTTTTACATGAAAAGCTTGATATGCTAAAACAAGAAACGTTTAAAACTAATTGACAATTATAAATATATTGCAGACGATGCTCAAGCAACAAATAACCCACCTGCACCTAGCTGTATTCTCTAATAAGAACAAAACAAGTGTACTGACAAGGAGGTTTTTTATTTTCAGCCCCCTCAAATTCAACAGGAAAAATTTGCCAAGATATAGACAGCAAAGCTATCAAATTAGCGCTTGTTGTCCCAGGCACACACAC
>CM031601.1:7899339-7911839 GCA_018398815.1 Conus ventricosus
AGGATCGTGATGTTCCGGAAATCATGAACGGATGTGGGGGTACGGTAGGCAGTGGTTGGGGTGGGGGGTTTACATTTCATCAAGTTGGGCATTGAAGAGAGGAGAGAGTGGAAGCAGAAGGGGATAATGCATGACGGAATATGGTTAATGTCTGATGTTCTACTTGGCAAAGATGGTAAGATATTCTACATATATATATATATATATATATATATATATATATATATATATATAATGCAACAAACTAATAAATTCAAAGGATAAGTACCGAGCACCATTCCAGCAACTTACAGAGCAGCTTGGTGTTGCAATGACTGCAAGAAACATTGAATTATAAACAAAGCTTGCTCTTATGTCTTAGATTGAAGAAATAGGGGAGATAAGCATTCATATCTGCAGTGGTAGATAATTCTGCCTAACTAACAGTATGTGCTTGAGTGGGTGAATGGGGAAAAATAAAATAAAATAAATGCTTCTCAAAATGAGCCTCCAGCAAGCTTATAGTCTCCAAGGGGGAGACAATCTCCAATGGGAAGGAAAACTCACCAACATATAACTTCTGGTCAGATACCGATTTTTCGAAACCTGATTGTTTCTCCTCAGTGACCGCGGAAAGTGGTAATTTGACTCCTCTGCCTTTTCGGTTTTAAGAAGAATGCTATCCCAGAAAAGGCTGGTGTGCAATATCGTAGCATGTTTGTTGAGTTTTCAAAAAGCCAACCAAAGGTGCCACCTAAGAAGCAAAAGAAAATAATGAAAGAGCAAAACAAGCTACATTTTCTTGTGAAAAGTATAAAACGATAACCTCTTAAGACACAAGTGCTGAGGGCCAGTTCTTGGAATGAATCCGCAAGGGACTGAATTACAACAAACTAATAAATTCCAAGGATAAGTACCGAGCACCATTCCAGCAGTTATATGTTAGTGAGTTTCCCTCCCTATTGGAGATTGTCTCCCCCTTGGAGACTATAAGCTTGCTGGAGGCTCATTTTGAGAGGCATTTATTTTATTTTTCCCCATTTACCCACTCAAGCACATGCTGTTAGTTAGGCAGAATTATCTACCACTGCAGATATGAATGCTTATCTCCCCCTATTTCTTCAATCTATGACATATAAGAGCAAGCTTTGTTTATATATATATATATATGGATCCTCAAGCATAGGCTCAAAGATTGTCCCCTACATTTTATACTGTTTGCATAATGCTTTTAGTTTTTAAGCACTTTTTTCCTCTCCACATTTTCCTTTTTGTTCCATTTTACTGCCCTTCGCTGGCTGCTTTGGGGGTGCTGTTGGATTCTTTTTTGAACCCTTGGTGATGAGAACACCACAGAATTATGGACTTTGGTGTGTCTCTATTTGACACCAAGAGCACAGACACAATCAGCCGTGTCTCCCTGATGAGTCCGATCCAGCGGACGAAAGGCCTAGGAGCAGGCAATACAAATAGATCTGCCTTCAAAGGGAAGTACGATGGTTCCCTCAGGCTGCTAGAGAAGGGTTTCTCATATTTATAATATATTCCCCCTTTTTTTTCATCTTTAATTTTTTTTTTTTATTAAATTCAAATCTTTGCCAAGTCATTACTATAATGACTGAAGAATTGTTAACCTGCACTTGTTTTCTCCCACTATTTAATTGTTCAGCAGTATATATATATATATATTATATATATATATATATATATATATATATATATATATATATGTACATATTATATATACACTTACATATTTGCATGCATGCATGTATTATGAATGTATTATATATGCATGTATGAGCGCACGCCACACACACACACACACACACACACACACACACACACACACACACACACACACACACACACACACACACACACACGAACATGCTCGCTCTCTCTCTCTCTCTCTCTCTCACACACACACACACACACACACACACACACACACACACACACACACACACACACACACACACACGCACTCTCAAACACACACACATACACACCACACACACCACACACACACACACACACACACACACACACACACACACCACACACACACACACACAGATGCGTATACACATGCACACACACACAGACACGCACACGCACACGCACACACGTACACACACACGCGCGCGCGCGCCCGCGTGGGCGCGCGCAGAGAGAGAGAGAGAGAGAGAGAGAGAGAGAGAGAGAGAGAGAGAGAGAGAGACAGACAGACAGACAGACAGACAGACGGACAGACAGACACACTGCGATCAATGTTCATAGACTGGTTCGTAAAATGTGATGTTCGATTGTGTAACTGGTCTTTTTGAAACATACTGTAAATTAAAGAATCCTGTCTACAGAACGAAATGATGTCTTACAAGGAACGTTCTTTGGTGAGAGCAATCCATGTCAGCAAATGAGAATATTCTTCAGGCGTAGACAGCAGATAGACGAGGATATTACGGGGCTTCTCAATCTTCTCTCTTAAGGTTTGAGATAATGAACACAAGATTAGTGCGAAGACATGAGTTTTTTGTTTTTATCGTTCATGTTGCTGGGCCGGCTGAAGAGATACAAAATGTGGTCACAGATTCCTGACTCGCTGCTCTGGTGTGCAATGGTTAGCACCACGGATTTGTGGGCTGGTCGGTCTTGGGTTCGAATCCCAGTCCAGGCATGTTTATGTGGGGATGGATCATGTTGGCTCTTGGGTAGAGAGGGGTTTTTTTAATTGGGGGTGGGTTGGGGTGGGGTGGGGATGAGGTACTGAGGCTCAGATGGAAAGTCTGGAACCGCAGAAAAGAGTGTCGTGCTCTTTCAGAACTAGAGTTTGAGACCGCTGCTCCCATTGCCCCCTGCGCCCGAGTGTTGGGGAAGAATTCATACTGCTGCTCCCATTTCCCACTGGGCCGAGTGTTGGGGAAGAATTCATAGTGAGCCGGTAGACAAGATGTCATGGGCAGACAATGGCCTATGGGCGCAAGTCAAGTTGTCAGTCTGCGTTTTTTGTGCCTCACTGACCTAAGGCTGTATCTTGAAAGAGTACAGCCATTATCTATACCAAAGAGTACAGCCATTATCTATACTCTGTGACCACAAACGAGTTCTATATCATCGCCTTAATTACATTCTTTACTTCCAATACAACAAAATCTTAAAGTAGTGGTCCATTAGGCTCCGAAGAACATCAGTTTTGATTTTCGCTTCACACCTATGCCTGTGTTGAACTCTCCTCAAAGTCTTCAATGGTGAAAGCTCATGGAACTGTCGTTGACGGAGACGTTGGTGCCCTCGGTAGAGACATACTCATTCAAGATGAATCCAGCATTCTAAACAGTCATTGTAGTCTGAAGGGGGCTTAGCAGGTGGTGTCTTGCGTGTGGAGTGTCAGAAGAAGGACCACTTAACACATAAAGGGACTCAACGGCAGCAGGTCCTCCTCCAGTGGGTTGCCACACGACGACCTGATTTTGTGTACCCCAGCAGAGTTTGCGTGCTGGGGCTGCCCCGTGGGCTGCTCCTGGATGTAGCTGTGAAAGGGGAGCCGAAATGAACGGAACAGAGACAGAATAGAAAGAAAGAAAGAAAGAACGAGAGAGAGAAAACAAGTATGAAAAAGATGCTATGCTGTTCCTAAAGCGAATATTGTAAAGATCTTATCAAGTTCCATATTTTCTTCCGCCTTTCATGTTCAGCTCCTCCTAAAGCTTTGCAGTTTTCTTCATAATGTTATGGGAATCGTGAAGAAAGAACAACCATTTATAGACTGGATACGGTTGGTTGTGTCTTAAATAGACAGGATGGAGGACCGCTCTGGAAACTACAGGCGTTGACACTAACACCTGTGTCTGCTGACTGTGAACATATTGACATCTTTGATCAAAACCGCAAACCCTCTGTTTTCTGTTGTGAGTGTTCTGATTTATGATTATCGTTCTTTGACACTATCTTAGAGGTTTCTGACAGTTTATAAACGCAGACTAGGTTTTGATAGAGGAACACAATAGTTAGCTATAGTCCTACCATCTCTCTGTATGTTTCGATGAATAGGCAGTTACTGGCTTGCGGATGGTGTACCCCCTCTCCTGACAATACACAGCCTACCATCGTAGCCTCCTCCGGTTAATGTCCTCAATGGGAGGTATCACATACAGCCCTACGTTTTTTAAGTGCTGAAGTTGTACTAGGGCAGAAGAATTATAGCTGTAGCTATAGAACATCTCACAAAGATAACGTGCGTGCAATTTAGCTTGTTGGGAAAGGGCTCAGGGATAAGGACAAAAACACACAAGCATTTTATATCATTCTGAGCATCGGAAATCGTTTCGTTTATTTTCCATTGAAAATTTTCATTCGTCGATCATTCATCTCCCACTTCTCTCATATTTGAGAAGACATGTCTGTTTGACAGCGTCATTGTCATGCTGGCTCTTGACATTTGGCAAGCGCCACCTTTCGCCGTCTGCACCAGCATTGCATGACTGATAGCGTCGTGATAACGCTAACCAGCCCCATCAAATACCAGGGAAAAACAAACAAAAACAACAGAAAGCAGCTTGCTCTTGCTATCGACTTAATTAGCAACTCTCCACAAGACCTTTGAAAAATTACAAATTCAAATCATGCTCCGCTCACGACTCCTTTTTTCTAAAATAAATTTCTTCAATCTCTTTGATAGAGAATCGGTGTTTGCAAACAACTTGAAAAATATTCAGACGTCGTGATCCTTCTGGTGCATATATGGACAAATGCTACAACGCATTATGTCCTAATATCGCGATGCGACGCAAAGCGAGAGCTGCCCTCAAGATCTGTCACACACCGCTGCTATATTACTCAGCATGTAGGAGCTTTTTTATGTGATGTGTCACTGATGTTGCAGTTTTTCTTCAAATGCTAGGTAGAAAGTTAGGATTGATAGTACTTATATTTGGCGTTTGATAATGTATAGGATAGAGCCTGACAGGAACAAAAGATCATCATCATGACACACACCACACACACACACACACACACACACACACACACACACACACACACACACACACACACACACACGCACGCACGCACGCACGCACGCACGCACGCACGCACGCACGCACGCACACACACACACACACACACACACACACACACACACGCATATAAGCACGCACGCACGCTACCACGCAAGCGTGCACAGACACGCAATTAAATTATTAAGCACGTGGAGGCGCGTGCACACACTCAGAGAGAGAGAGAGAGAGAGAGAGAGAGAGAGAGAGAGAGAGGAGAGAGAGAGAGAGAGAGAGAGAGAGAGACAGAGACAGAGACAGAGAGACAGAGAAACAGAGAGACAGACAGAGATAGACAGAAGAAGGAGAGAGAGAGAGAGAGAGAGAGAGAGAGAGAGAGAGAAGAGAGAGAGAGACAGAGAGACAGAGAGAGAGGACAGAGAGATAGAGAGACAGACAGAGAGAGAGAGAGGAGAGAGAGAGAGAGAGAGAGAGAGAGAGAGAAGAGAGAGAGAGAGAGAGAGAGAGAGAGAGAGAGAAGAGAGAGAGAGAGAGAGAGAGAGAGAGAGGAGAGAGAGAGGATGTTCATGAGCAACAGATGTTGCTACTGATTACATCCGTTGTTAGTAAGACATGCTCATTCCTTCAGCTAGGGAACAAGAAGGACAAACAGCAAGGTTCAAGACAGCATGGGCGAGAATAACGTAACGGACAAACATATTTTCAAGAAAAAGCATTTTCAGATTTGAAAAATGAAAGATGCGTAAGACAGGTTTCAAAACTCTCTCTGGGGAAACGAAGAAAAGGGACCTTTGTCAGATGGGCACAAATGAACAGAAGGATTTTGCAAATCAACTGAACGATTTCCATCGCCAGTTTGAAAGGTATACTTTGGGTAAGGGACTGAACACAGTAACATGACGGCTACATGAAAGGTTTAGAGATAGAAACGATGGAAAAAAAATACTTTGAAATCGATGGGAATGCTATTAAGTCTATTTTTCAAAAATTGAAAATCAGGAAAGCAGAAGTCCTGGATACTATTGACTGGCGATTGCTGAAGATGTTTGGCTCTGACCTCGGTGATGTCTCTTGTAGAATCTGAACCTGGGGTTCTGAGGAATGCTCTGTTTCCAATAGCTGGAGACGGTCCACTGTCTGTCTTTGACCCCGAGAAAGAGAAGTCCAAAGACTGTTCTATGTCACCTCTTAACCTTTCCGACAAGCACCTTGACCCTCTTTAGCTTGCTTTCACGCCGCGTAGGGGCATTAATGGCGTTATTTTGACCCTTCTTCACAAATGCTTTTCTCCACTCAAACAGCTGAGGCGATGTGTCCTCTGCCTTCAACAAAATGCAACCTAACCTTAAGCTAAAAGGCTTCTTGATTTATCTTCAGCCTTCAACAAATACAACCTAACCTTAAGCTAAAAGGCTTCTTGATTTATCCTCAGCCTTCAACAAAATACAACCTAACCTTAAGCTAAAAGGCTTCTTGATTTATCCTCAGCCTTCAACAAAATGCAACCTAACCTTAAGCTAAACGGCTTCTTGATTTATCTTCGGCCTTCAACAAAATACAGCCTAACCTTAAGCTGAAAGGCGTCTTGATTTATTCTCTGCCTTCAACAAAATACAACCCAATCTAGAACTAAAAGGCTTCTTGATTTATATGTTGATTAAAAGTATGGTCTGCGGGTAGTCGATTTTCTGCTTTCAGTCTGCCGTCTCCTCTAAACGCTTTTCTTCCATTGGAGTTCCTCAAGGTACATTACTGTCTCCTATTCTCTTTGTTTTATAAACCAATGACTATAGAGGAACAGACCGAGCTCCTGCCATGAAGTGTTCTGACGATTCTGCCATTGAAGATCGTTCTAACTCTGACTGTCAATTTTGTTGAAATTAAAACGTTCGCTCTATGGTGCAAAGAAAATCATTTTGATCTGAAAATTTTCAAAACAAAACGGGAAATAAGACTTGAAATAGAAAAAAAACTAGCAACATGGGATATAAGACCTGAAACAGGAGAATTGATCAACTGGGCATTAAAACGTAAAACAAGAGAATCCATTGCTAGGGGAACGAGACAGTGAGACAGGAGGATTTAAAATGTGGTAGTGAGATATTAAACCAGGGAATTTTTAGACCGGCTAACGACATCTGACGAGAACATTCATTCTTGGGTATCAAGACATGAAACAAGCAACACTGTCCGGATAGTCAGCTGGCGCGTTCATTGCCTTGAGAGTTTCAGCTTACTGTCAGTGCGAGCGGCAGAAGAGCTGTGATAACTCTGCCTTTTACTGTACACCATCCTATTGATTGCCGAATTCCTGTCAAGTTTTGAGTTGCTGATTTTCGTCTTCTTTTCCCTGCCGTTGTGGCTGACAGCTTCTGTGTGTGTGTGTGTGTGTGTGTGTGTGGTGTGTGTGTGTGTGTGTGTGTGTGCGTGCGTGCGTGCGTGCGTGCGTGCGTGCGTGCGTGCGTGCGTGCGTGCGTGCGTGCGTGCGTGCGTGTGTGTGTGTGTGTGTGTGTGTGTGTGTGTGTGTGTGTGTGTGTGAGTGTGTGTGTGTGTGTGTGTGTGTGTGTGTGTGTGTGTGTGTGTGTGTGTGTGTGTGTGTGTGTGTGTGTGTTTGTTTGTGCGTGTGCGTGTGTGTGTGTG
The DNA here is from genome assembly GCA_018398815.1 of Conus ventricosus. Taxonomy (NCBI): domain Eukaryota; kingdom Metazoa; phylum Mollusca; class Gastropoda; order Neogastropoda; family Conidae; genus Conus; species Conus ventricosus. The sequence continues at coordinate 7,906,977 of CM031601.1, forward strand.
TGTGTGTGTGTGTGTGTGTGTGCGTGCGCGCGCGCGCGCGTGTGTGTGTGTGTGTGTGTGTGTGTGTGCGTGCGTGCGTGGTGTGTGTGTGTGTGTGTGTGTGTGTGTGTGTGTGTGTGTGTGTGTGTGTGTGTGTGTGGTGAGGAGAGAGAGAGAGAGAGAGAGAGAGAGAGAGAGAGAGAGAGAGAGAGAGAGAGACAGACAGACAGACAGGCAGACAGACAGACAGACAGACAGACAGAGACAGAGACAGAGAGAGAGAGAGCGTGCATTCGTGCATGCGTACGTGCGTACGTACATGCGTGCGTGCGTGCATACGCGCGCGCGCGTGTGTGTATGTGTAAGAGTGTGTGTGCGTGTGTGTGTGCGTGTGTGTGTGTGTGTGTGTGTGTGTGTGTGTGTGTGTGTGTGTGTGTGTGTGTGTGTGTGTGTGTGTGTGTGATTTTTTTTTTCCAAAAGCATAAACTTCTTGGCCTATGATAGCGGTTTTTTGTGACGTCGAGACCTCTACACAATAAAATGGAAATGAGCTATAGAAATACTTCACGACCATTATCACCATTTTCATGTTCTGATCGGTTCTGATCACTCTTTTAGCCGCCTGTTCTGTGAGCCATTATGCCATTGTCATTGGTCAGACTATGCTAGTCTTCAAGTTTTTTACGGAACCTTATCCTTGTCTTTTACTCCCGCGACTACCCTCACGACACAGATGATGAAGCCACTGTATTTTTTCTATTAAAGAGAAAGAATCAGAACGCATGCACATGCGCATACGCCTGCGGGTCAAGGACGACGTAGTGGAGCTGAACTTTGAGCGGTTTTCCTCTCCATTGCCTCACTGGATGATTCTCCACCAATTAACCTCCTCCCATTCCGCAGATCCCCCCCCCCCTCCTCCCCCTCCTCTCCCCTTCCCCTTTCCCCCATCGCCCCCTTTGCCACCATTAACGGCAATTCTGTTGTGTGAAATCTCACTAATGTGTCATAATAAGGGAGACAGAAAGACAGACAAAAAGAAAGACACACACAAATGACAAAAAAAAACAAACAAACAAACAAAAAAACAACAACAGCAACCACCAAAACTTCAACAATAACCAAAAAAAAAAGAAAAGAAGAAGAAGAAGAAATGAAGGGGGGAAAAAGAGGCAAAAGAGGTGAAAAAAAGTGGAGGGAGAAAAGTGAAAAATACAAGAGCTAATGGTAAGAGTATTTTCCAACATGACATGGACACCCTCCCCCCCCCTCCACCCCCCACCAACTCCTCTGCCTCACAAGCACACCACCACCACCACCACCACCACCACCACAACCACCACCACAACCACCACCACCATCACAACTCAAATCACACCCGCATGCAGTGTATGATGGAGGGGGTGGGGGTGGGAGTTGGGGGGGGGGGTATGTTGGGCTTATCCTCTTGTTGTGAAAGCGTTGAGCTGTTCACACTCATCACGTTATCACATCGCTTGAGGTGCGATTTTGGATACCTGCTGTTGCCACCGCTTGACTGATGAACTGTTGATTGTATTTGTGACGCTTCATTTTGATCTTTACCTTGATGTGGCCTGCCCTCTTTGGCAGGCTGGAATATCATATCAACAAAATGACTGGATATAACATAAAGTGACTAAGTTTACGAAGTAAGGAATCGATTGTAGCACATTAGCAGATATTGCTATGACATATCCAAATAAGAAGGTAAAGAAAGCAAGCGGATTTTGTTCACGTTGATTTTTTTTTTTAAATCTAGGACGTATTTGGCCAGTCTCTGTAAGCCTTTAGAATCACACACACACACACACACACACACACACACACACACACACACACACACACACACACACACACACACACACACACACACCACACACACGCCCGCACGCACGCACGCACACACGCACACACGCACGCATGGTTACGCAAACGATTCCCAAGTGGAATACTCTGCAACGATGATCTACAAATCTGTCTTTGAAAGATGTTCATGATTTTACAAGTATACGCCCATATAAACAATAATTCAAGCTTAAACCACGATCCATCCAGCAGGGTGACAATTAACGAAAGCAAAAGTCTGTATTTTACACACACACACACACACACACACACACACACACACACACACACACACACACACACACACACACACACACACACACACACACACACACGGACGTACGCGTGCACAAGAGAACAACAGCGAATAATTATACGTATCGTTAGAGACGGTTGCAGACCGCTAAATATAAGATAACGCGAGAGGAAAAATTCTGTCTCACGTCCTCTCCCTCCCCCCTCCTCCTCCTCTCCCTCTTCTACTCTTCTTGTCAATCCGCCTCTCACTCTTTCCGCTCGTCTCCGGAATAAGTAATTACAGAAGAAACCATGTCATGGAAAACTTTCTTTTAACAATTCTTTGTTTTCTTTTTTTCTTCTGTTCTGTTGTTCTTGTTTAGTATTTCTTTCTTCTCCTCCTTTATCCTCACTTTGCTTGTTTTATACCTCCACTTTGCTTGTTTTATACTCCACTTTGCTTGTTTTATACCTCCACTTTGCTTGTTTTATACTCCACTTTGCTTGTTTTATACCTCCACTTTGCTGTTTTTTATACTCCACTTTGCTTGTTTCTATACCTCCACTTTGCTTGTTTTATACTCCACTTTGCTTGTTTTATACCTCCACTTTGCTGTTTTTACCCCACTTTGCTTGTTTATACACTCCACTTTGCTTGTTTATACCTCCACTTTGCTTGTTTTTATACCTCCACTTTGCTTGTTTATACTCCACTTTGCTGTTTTATACTCACTTGCTTGTTTATACTCCACTTGCTTGTTTATACTCACTTTGCTTGTTTATACTCCCTTGCTTGTTTTATACCTCCACTTTGCTTGTTTTATACCTCACTTTGCTTGAATTGTTGTTTTTACTTGGTGTAAGATACTAGCAATCTGTCTCTTCTTGCTTTTCTGTTTTTTTTTTGTTTTTTTCTTCTCTTTTTCTTCTTCTTTTCTGCGTACGCAGCTGACACTCCTGTGGACACTCCCTATGTGGACAGACAAGTATCAATGCATCTACCAACAAAGGAATGGATTTTGTGTGTATGATCGTTTTCATCCGCCATTGAGGCAGCCATACTCCATTTCGGGGAAAGTGCATGCTATGTGTAACGTGTCATCTATACCAACGGCCAAACTGGCCTTCTCTTCTAAAAGTTGGTGATGGGATTTTACGTGTGTTCAAGATGTTATGCGTGCGTTCACACACGGAACCTCGGTTTATGATCTCATTCGGACTGTTTTTGTCTTTTAATAGATAGACCACAAGTTTAACAAGAAAGGTGGCTAGACAGAAATACCTTTATATATGTTGCCATAACTGTTTAGAAGACCCATGGATGCGTCCATAGGCGGGCTTTGTGACGCCGTAGGAATAGCATGTTATTTAAATGACGCGTGCGACCGACGCACCCTTTCCCACCTCGGTCTGCCGCGTGCAGCACAGCAGACATCGCTGCCAGACAGCCAGGCAGTGTAAGGGAAACAACTGCGATCGACTTGACAACTGGAGCAGACGATTTGTTTACGGGTTCATCGGGTCTGTCTGGATTAAACACCTGGACCACTACCGGCACACAACATCAGCTGTTCACGTCAAAATTAAGTGATCATATATTCTAAAAATGTTACTGACCATACATTCCAAACACGGACCATCTGTCTTGTGACCACAAGCAGGAACAGTCCAGGCACCATGATGAAACCAGCTGACCCTATTCCTGCAGCTGTGACAGTTCTCAATGGCCCTGCCAGGAAGTCTCTGACAAAGTGTTAGGGATGGCCTGTTCATTCCTAGCCACGGGCAGTTAGACTTCACCGAAGTGATATTTTGGTAGTCTATAATCAGGACCTTGTCGAACGATAGTTTATTAACTGCTTCGAGGAGAGTGTAACCAAAACAGCTGTCCATACGTTATAAACCACATCCGCTGGGGTTGGCCCATAAGGTCCCAGCACATTTAGGGCCTCGAGCCATTAGCACACAGAACCATTAGGGCCCCGAACCATGAGAACACAGAGCCATTAGGACACAGAACCATTAGGACACAGAACCATTAGGCACAGAACCATTAGGACCACGAACCATGAGAACACAGAACCATTAGGACACAGAACCATTAGGGCCCTGACCATTAGGACACAGAACCATTAGGGACTGAACCATTAGGACACAGAACCATTAGGGCACTGAACCATTAGGACACAGAACCATTAGGGCCTAAAACCATTAGGACACAGAACCATTAGGGCCACTAACCATTAGGACACAGAAACATTAGGCACGAACCATTAGGACACAGAACCATTAGGGCCGAACCATTAGGACACAGAACCATTAGGGCCCTGAACCATTAGGAACACAGAAAAACCATTAGGGCACAGAACCATTAGGACAACATTGACAGACCATTAGGGCCCCGAACCATTAGGACACAGAGCCACTAGAGTCGACAAACCATTAGGACACAGAAACATTAGGACACAGAACCATTAGGGCCCTGAGAACCATTAGACACAGAACCATTAGGGCCAGAACCATTAGGGCCTAGAACCATTAGGGCCTATAACCATTAGTCCCAGAACCATTAGGGCCTAGAACCAATAGGGCCCAGAACCATTAGGGCCCAGAACCATTAGGGCCCAGAACCGTTAGGGCCCAGAACCGTTAGGGCCCAGAACCATTAGGGCCCAGAACCATTAGCGCCCGGAACTGTTAGGGCCTAGAACCATTAGGGCGCGGAACCATTAGGACCCAGAACCTTCAGGGCCGAGAACCGTTAGGGCTCAGAGCCGTTAG